>PVHX01004931.1:0-118798 GCA_004024805.1 Geosciurus inauris | reverse complement strand
TTATGGCATTTGCAGGTAAATGGATGGAATTGGAGAATATCATACTAAGCAAAATAAGCCAATCCCAAAAAACCAGGGGTGGAATGTTCTCTTTGATAAGTGGATGCTAATCCATAATGGGAGAGGGCATGGGATGAGTGGAGGAACTTTGGATGGGGCAAAAGGGGAGCGGGGAGGGGGGATGGGGGTAGGAAAGATGTTGGAATTAGATAGACATCATTACCCTAGGTACATGTATGATTGCATGAATGGTGTGACCCTACTTCATGTACAACCAGAGAAGTGAAAAAAACTGCTCCATTTGTGTACAATAAATCGAAAAGCTTTCTGCTGTCATGTATAACCAATTAGAACTAATAAAAAATATAAGCAATAAATGAGATTTGGACATCCAAAGGGGGAAAAAAGCCACCTGGAAAGATGAGGAAGTGTGGTAGAAGTTGTGAGTATATTTAGGGCCGGAGAAGGAGGCATAAGGGACCAGTAGAGAAGAATATGCACTTATGTCAAAAAGGGTACGGGTGGGGTGTTCAGAAACGGGAGGGGATGGGGGGCGTCTCTGAAGAGCTCACAACTGCATTCTGTGAAGAAGAAAGAGGGAGATCACACATCTGCACAGCCCAGGGTGATCCTGGGCCAGCTTACAATCTGACGACCAGCAAGACATACGTGGAGGCAGAGTGGGGATACAGTGAGGAAGCCCCTTGGATTCTCCTTGCCCAGAGTTAGGGACTAGGCTGCAACAAACCAGGATGGGGAGGGAAGCTGTAGCTTCAAGGAGGTTCAGAGTTTTATGTGGCACCGGGCCTCTTAATTACTAAAATGGGTCTGTTCTGTGACCTGATGGGACCATAGGACATTTTATTATGTGGGAATGATCAGTAAACTCATGGGGCCAGTCCTAGATTTCATCCAAGGGAACAGGAAAAAAACTAAATCATAGAACGGTTAGCAGAAGATTAAAAAAGAGAAAAAAAAGCTTTTTATGAGAGTTCTGTTCATTCCTAATGGTTACATAGGTTTCCTTTTTTTTTGGCAGGGTGGTGGTTACCAGAGATTGAACTCAGGGGCACTTGACCATCGAGCCACATCCCCAGCCCTATTTTGTATTTTATTTAGAGTTAGGGTCTCACTGAGTTGCTTAGTGCCTCACTTTTGCTGAGGCTGGCTTTGAGCCCGCCATGCTCCTGCCTCAGCCTCCCGAGCTGCTAGGATCACAGGTGTGCACCACCGTGCTCGGCAGGTTTCCTTTTTTCTTAAGTTAAAATTCAAAACCTCATGCAGGTCTGCCCTCATTTCATGGGGATCCTTGTCCCTTAGGGTCCATCCACAGTGGCCTTTTCTTCAAGCTCCTGCTCCAGGGTCTCCACGTACTGTTTCCCATCCAAGTCATTCTCACCCTTCACACACCTGTTCATCCTTCAAGTTGCATCTCAGCTGTTGCCTCCCTAGAGGGGCCTAGCCTGACTCCTCCAACCTACATTGTCTTTTTTGTTATTTTATCATAAAATACTGCTCTTTTCCTTCATATCTTCACATAGCATGTTTTTACATATTTATTTGAGTGTGAAATTGTCAGTCTCCTCCACTGAACTGTCACCTCTAAGACAAGAACTGTGTCTTTAAAAAAAAAAAAATTAACACTGTGTTCCCAATACCTAGCATAGTGCCTGTACATAATAAGTGCTCAATAAATCTTTTTTGAATGTGCCAGCAGTAGAAAACAGAGAAGGAAAACAGACCAGCGTATCATGAAAGGCAAGATTAGGGCATATTTTGATGCTACCCCTGAGTCAGGGGTTTTCAACCACGGCATGATTGACATATGGGGTTGATGATTCTTTGTTGCAGGGGCTTCCCTGTGTGGTGTAGAGTCTTTAGCAGCTTCCCTGGTCTCTACATGTGAGATGGCAGTAGCACGCACCACCTTACCCCCTAGACACAATAGCCAACAGTGTCTTCAGACATTACCAAAAATCCCCTGGAGGAGGGGAGGGAGCAAATGGGACTGTTTGGGAGCCATTGTTTTCAGGAGGCTGAGGTTTGGAAATAGAGATTAGTCTCTGTTTTTATGTTCGTGTAAAATTTTCACAGAAAGCAAATCTTTCCTCTGCTAAAAAAATAAAATAAAATAAAATAGGGGGAAAACTGGGGTCATGATTATTGAATGCCATTTAGAGGAAGAACATTGAGAAAACATTGACAAGTGCTCACCGGGACTGTTGGTGACCTGTGGGCACTTTCAGAATTGTGCCAAGAAATGAAACCAGGTGACTAAGGGTTAAAAAGGGCCTAAGAGGAAGTCAAGGTGGCAAAGGCCTAGAATTTGACCCACAGAGGGGTGAGAAAAATAGAAATAAATTAGTAACTGAGCATAAACGCATAAAAGCTTTTCAAAGGCCATCCACTGTTCCTAATTTTAAAACCCCAAAGGCTTTTCTTGATTTACCCACATGGGGGAAAGTTTTGGAAATAACTGAAGTTGGGCAGCAATTCTAGAAGCAAGTTCTAGTAGCTGGTTGTACTCATCTGCTAGGGCCACAAACTGGGGTGCTTAAATGACAGGAATTTATATCCTTAGTTCTGGATGTTAGATGTCTGGGATCAAGGCATGGGTAGGGCTGGCTTCTCCTGAGGCCTCTCTCCTGGGCTTGTAGATGGCTGTCTTCTCCCCATGTCTTCACATGGTCTGCTCTGTGTGTGTGCTTTTGTTCTTATCTCCTCTGACACCGGTCAGATTGGATCAGGGCCCCCAATGATCTAATTCTAACTTAGTTACCTCCCCTTTGTAAGGTCCTGCCTCCAAAGGCGGTCACATTCTCAGACACAGGAGGTCAGTACCTCAGGGGAAATGCAGTGCAGCCATGGCACTAGCAACCATCTCAGAGGGACTATGGAGCCTGGTGTTGACCTACAACTAACAACATCCCATGGCCACTGTAAGAGGTAGCCCCCGTGGAGGTGGCCACCGCTGACCACTGCCATGAGCACTTCTCCCTCCCCTGTCCCTTATGTCATCCCCCACAGTGACACACATATTACTCTCCTGGATCCTAAGTGTGAATCGACGGTTCCTCATCCGTCCTGGGTGTACCCGACATATTTGAATCATCTCAGGACCACTCCTAATTCTTTCCTTGCTCATTGATCACTTGAACTGAAAGAGGTCAAACAGAGAGTTCAAAGTCACGGCACATATCCTAATGTTCAGAGTTGGAGATGTAGACAATGAACTTCCCCGAACTGTCACAATATTCCCCATCCTACAGGTGAATTAAGGCCTGGCCCGGGTTAGAAACTGCCCCCCAGAAGAAGCTATCCCCCTGGAGAACTGTGCTCCTAGAGAGACATCCTGTTTACTGAGTCACTTCTGAGGGCGTGTGTCAGCTCAAGCCTTTTGGAAATTTGCTAATGAATCGGTCTCTATTAGTGCGTATATAGGAAGGTAAAAATAGGCTGAGCGTTTTCTAAATAGCTTTGGCTCAAGGTAAAGTGATGGAGTAGTTAGTTCTTTTTTAGGCAAAATAAAGCTGTTTTTCATCATCTCCAACCACCCTTAAACTTCAGCCCAGGACAAACAAGACATCCCCCAACTAAAGAAAATGAAAACGCTGTTCTTGACGGGATTGCCTCAGAAATCTGCTTGGCCTTGCTCGTTCCAAGTTTTCTGGGACTCATTCTTACAGAGTCTAACCCTTGTGGTTTTTTGGTAGGAGGTAATTTCTGTGCCGGTTATGATTTGAAGGAGCTGGCCCACAGCTCAACCTTGCTTAAATTGGAACAAGATGTCACCAGTGGTCTTGCCCCCATAGTAGGCACATGAAAATAGATTCTTGTCAGATGGATGGGTTTTAGGTTGTTCCGAGGGACTCTTGTGAGTTTCCATGACTAGAAATGACACCACCATTCTGTCATTGAGTTTCAAGTGCCTTCTACCACGTAGGGAGTGTTAGTTGTTGTGGGTGGTGATTTTTTTTTTCAAGCAATGAAGGTAATGGCAAAGAATTTTTCATAAAAACAAGTGACAAATTTCACTCAAGTTACTGACACATAAAAGGAAAAAATTAGTTTTTGCTTTGAAGCTAACCAGAAACAAATGGGACTGTTTCTCCAAAGGAAAAATTGGAGTTTAGTTATGATCCATCCCCTCCCAGAAATCTAGGAAATTATACATACCGTACCCGCTGTTTATAAGAATATGAATAACATGATTGTGTGCACAGGGTCAAGAGCAGTTCAGAGGAGAATTTACTGCCGTTGATCAGCCACTGCATAAAGGCAGAAAAAGCTGCTGTTAACCCCTTGTTGACACAATCCAAATGCCTTCCTCTTAAGCTCCCACCGAGAACTTCAACTCTAGAACCGTGTCTACCTTTCAGGCACCTCCTCCCTTTCAGTGGGGCACAGTTGTTCACACATAGTAGGTGCTCAAATGAACTCAGAAATTGCATTCCATCCAGGAGAGAGGCTACTGTTTGCTTTTTAGACGTTGAGAAATAGGAGTGGTTTTCTTTTCGCGGCATTGTCCTGAGTGTCCGGTGCCACTGAACACTACAGGAACCGTCAACTTGTCTGATCCTGCCGCGTCTCCTTGCTCACAGTGCTGGGAATTATCCTTGTGCTGGTTCGCGAGGCTCCTTTTTATTTAACCAAAGAAGGAGTGGATCTAATCTGCTTTTGGGGGATGACTGAAATGTGTGGCCCAGAGAGGTTGGGCCGCTGGCCCTAGATCACAGCCCAAGTGGCGTGACAAGGACTCACACGCATGCTCATCTAAAGGCCACCTCATCTCCCTGCCCTCCTGCCCTTCCCCAAGGGATCAAGCTTCTTCGCCGAGTCAATCAATCTGAAGTGCCCTGTAGAAAGTCCCTGTAGAAAAGTTTGGGAAGAAAACCAGGCCAGGCTGAGAGGTGTTAAGGACCCGGGTACATCTCAGCGCCCGGTCCCTCCCGGACTCTGGGGAGGGCTCTGCTGAATCCCCATCAGTGAACCTCCCCGCGGAGCTCTGCGCTGGAGCCGTCAGCTGTAGGGAAAGCGTGGGAGGGAGGAAGAGGCTAAGCGGGAGGAGGAGGCCCTGCTGCGCTGGCTGGCAGCGGGAGAGGGGTTTGGACAGCCAGCCCCAGCCCTGCCCTGGTGGACGCCCCCTTGGGAGGAGGGTGGGGCCGCTCAGGCTGGATGGTTCCTAAGCACCAGCGGATGGCGCCACTTCCCTCAGCTGGTTTAAATGCCCTCTGAGTCACAGGGCTTTTCCAGCCACCTGCAGCCCCCTAAGTGGCTCTGGGGAGAAGATGCAGCGCCGCAGAATAAGCATAGGTTTTGAAGTCCAGCTGTGATTCGAACCAGCTGTGGGCAGATTGCTCAGCAGCTCTGTATCCTCCGTGGACAATCCTTGTGAGAAGCGAGATGAGTCTGGGCACGCGCAATATTTAGATCACTGCCTGGTGCCTAAGAAAATTTCAAAGATTCCAGCCTTATCAGGATAACCTACCCGTCCTCAGCCCTGAAGTTAGGGTGGCTGTTCCCTGCTGTGACCCTCTTGGGTCAGCGGTAGGAACACTGCAGGGTACACCTGAGGTGAGAGAGAATAATAAGAACTTTTCGTTCCCCCTTTTATCTGTTTCTAAATATGATCCTAGTCTGAGGACAGGTAAATATTTGAAGGCAGGAGTTGCCCACAGTTTGTTCCACCAAAGCAGACCTACTTGTGCTAGACACTGGCCTTGAGATAGAAAAAATGAATACAGCATGGCCCTCAGGGACCTTACATTCCAGTTGAAGAGATATGCACACAAATCAGCAATTTAAATGTTGTATGTCAAATGCTAACAAAGCACAGAGAAGAGGGTTCTCTGTGCCTAGCATGCACAAGGTCCTGGGTTAGATCCCCAGCACTGCAAAAAGCAAACAACAAAATAAACAAAAAGAAAGAAAACACAGAGAAGAAACCTTGAGCCTAATCTGGGAGCTGATGATAACTTCCAGAGGAAAGTGTTGTCTTAGATGTGTCTTAAATGACCAGCAGATACTAGCCAGGATGGTGACCCTGGACTTGCCTGCTTAATGGAACCTGGAACTACATTTCCCAGAATTCCCTCTGCTGTGTGATTCTGGGTTCTACTGACCCCCACAGAAATCTGAGGCCTGAAATGTGAAGGGAAACAGCAGCCATATTGATGCTCATTATGTTAACGTAGAACCAGACGTCATGGTAGCTCATGCTTCTTGCTGTACAAATGCCAAATTCCTATGCTGGTGTGAGGCAGCAAGCTGGCCTGCAGCTCCCCCAGCTCCCTCTGGACTTCCTCCAGCTCTGACTCCTGGCCAGGTGTATGCTTAGCACAGTGATGAAAGCTGCCAGTTTCCCCTGCATCACCACTAGCATTGGAGGCATTGATACCACCGGTTACCTGTGATGAGTTCTGCTTCCTCACATGCTAAAGTATAACATTAGAGAAGCACACCAAAGCAAGCATTTAAGCAGAGTTTATTTAAAAATGGGTAACATAGACTTCTCCCAGGAGGGAGAAGGGGGCCATAGCTGGTATCCTGGTATCCCAAGAAGCACACGTGTTCTGCCTTTTTATATGTCCTAGGCTTCCTTTGTTCTCCTCTCTTCCCCTTATCTCTCCTTCCTGGCTAGGCCCAGGATATGCTCCGCGGGATGGCCAAAAAGTCAAAAGCACATGGATAGGGGAAGGGCCCATAGTGATTTGGGCAGGAAGGGGGAGTAATTAACAGCTCGCTGGGACAGGTTACCTTAGCAACAGGTTGGAGCAGGGGCAGGTTATCCTGATAAGGGTGGAGGATGGGCTCTGAAGGTATTAGCATTTCAATACCTCTCCAACTTCCCAGACCCAAATTGGCCTCCCTGATGAGACCTGACACGATTTACCTATCTACACTGACTGCCTGTCTAATTCTGGCTTCAGTATAAGTACCCAACTCATGTCTCACTTCATCCCTCTGGGCTCCCAGGGTGTTTACATGAGTTCTACTTTGTCCTTCTTTCCCGAACTTTATGTTCATCTTTTCTTATCAGCTTCCCAGCAGGCCTGGCCCCACATGCACAAACAGCAGCCACACACAAGCCGTTTAACCAGCTTCTACAATTGCACAGGGTCAAAATGTATAATAAATACGTTGTTTGATATTATTCTTGTTGAATGATTTACTTCCCTGGTTGAACCTTGATGGGTAGGCCAGTTAAAGACAGGTGGGACAAAATGGTCCAGGTAGGTGAGTGGTCCTGAAATAGTGAGGTATACGTGGAGAAACCCCAGCAACTTGGTATTTTTAGAAATAAAATTAAAAGTAGGGAGAGGAAGATGAGGCTAGAGAGGGAGGAATGGCTAGGCCAAGAAGTGAATTAAATATCTTCCTAAAAGTTTAGCCACCACAAGAAGCAAGCTGAGCAAAGGGAGCTTCTACACACGAGGAACGCTAAGCTTCTGCACAGTGTTTCAGGTGACGAATCTTTAGAATATGGGACTCTTTTTAAAAAAAATATGGCACTTTTGTGAGAAATATAGTTTCCCGTGGTCAGATAATAAGAATTTGGTGATATTCAGTCTTGCGTCACTTAACAATGAAGCCATGATTCTTTTTTTTAAATAATTTTATTTATTTATTTATTCTACTTAGGTATACATGATAGCAGAATGCATTTTGATTCATTGTACACAGATGGAGCACAACTTTTCATTTCTCTGGTTGTATGTGATGTAGAATCACAACATACATGTGGTCATACATAAAGCTAGGGCTATGATGTCCATCATATTCCACCATCTTTACTGTCCCCAAGCCACCTCCCCGCTCCCACCCCCGTGACCAAATTTCCTCCATTCTTCCCACGTCCTCCCCCACATTATGGATCAGCATCCACTTACCGGAAAGAAATTCAGCATTTGGTTTTTGGAGATTGGCTTACTTCACTTAGCATGATATTCTCCAACTCCATCCATTTACCTGCAAATGCCATAATTTTATTCTCTTTTATTGCTGAGTAATATTCCATTGTGTATATATACCACAGTTTCTTTATCCATTCATCTATCGAAGGGCATCTAGGTTGGTTCCACAGTTCAGCTATTGTGAATTGAGCTGCTGTAAACATTGAAGTGGCTGTGTCACTGTAGTATGCTGTTTTTAAGTCTTTTGGGTATAGACTGAGGGGTGGGATGGCTGGGTCAAATGGTGGTTCCATTCCAAGTTTTCTAAGGAATTTCCATACTGTTTTCCACCAGCAATGTATGAGTGTGCCTTTTCCCCCACAACCTCACCAACAAGTTTGGGGAATTTCAATGCAGTGCGAAGATCATAGAGTGCACTCACACAAATCTGGATAGTCTAGGTGGATCACATGATGGGGGCTCTGGCTGCAACCAAGAAATGCAGTAACCCTGAGACTTGTGAGGCTGCTACTGGCCTCCCACAGCAGACTGATACAGTGAACCTGTTTTCTGTAAGAAGGAATATACTCTAAAATACCAGTAAAAACATAGATCAGTCAAACCAGTCACATCATTGCTTACTACATTATTATGCACTGTACATAAGTGTGTGTGCTTTGCTTTTATAACTTGGCAGTATAGTAGGTTTTGTTCCCAGCAGCATGCCCACAGACACTGGAGGTGTGTGTTGCCCTGTGACATTGCAGTGGCTGTGATGTCTCAAGGTGACAGAATTTTTCCATCTCCATTATAATCTTATGGGACCACTGTTGTATACATCGTTGACCAAAGCATCGTTATGTGGCACATGCCTATGAGGGGCAGTTGGAACAGGATAAGAATGCTGTCTAATAAATAAAATGCAGATTACAGTAGCTTTCTGACATAAGGGATTTTTCTTGCTTTTGTTATGCCAGTGACATGATTATCCTTAGTGGCACTTTTTTTTCTTTTAAAAAATTAATGTATTATAGTTGTCCATAACAGTGGGTACATTGTGACATATTTGTAGGTGCACATACCATAATTTGCTTCATTTCATTTCATTCTCCATTACTTCCCCTTTCCTTCTCTTCTTCCTTCCCCCGATCCCTTTCCTCTACTCCACTGGTCTTCCTTTCATTTGTTTATTTTTTAATTGGTGCATGATATTTATACATAAAAGTGGTATTCATTATGATGGATCCTTACATGCTCTTAGCATAAGTTGGTTGGTTTCATTCTGCAGCCCCTCCCCTTTCCTTCCTTTCCTCCCTCCCCCTCATCCCTTTTCTCTACTGATTAGTGGCTCTTAATCATGATGTGTCTCAGGACTCTAGTGTCTCCTTATTTCATGACACTGTAATCTTCACTGTGTCGTCTAAGAGGATATAAAGAAAGGGAACCCGATTGTGGATGGTCCTGCCAGTCAAGGTAGAGTGGGTCATTGGCCAGGACCGAAAGTGGACTATATAACTTCCACCAGTGCCCCATGAGTAGCACCCAGTTAGGTTTTCCTGACTGCTAGGAGGCTGGGAAATGTGCACCCAGAAAAGGAGAGGTGACTGGGATTTGGTGAATATATCACATTGAATCTGCCACCTTGTCAGCTTGAAGCCCTTGATGGCTCCATCCCAGTCACACGGTAACTGTACCCATGCAGAGTGGAGGTGGGCAGTAGCCTTCCTTTCCATTGCATGGCCTTAGACCTTCTAATCTCTCTGTGTCTTTTTTACCTTCTATTCTTATTTCCATGCTTTTACAATTCAAAGTCAACCATGGAAGAACTTCAATTCTCACATCACAACCGAATACTTTTATTCTGACATTGTAAATCCCAGAAGCTCCTTGAATTACAGTGGGGTTATGTTCTGATAAACTCATTGTCAGCTGAAAAACCCCAAGTCAAAAAGTCATGTAATATATCAAGTCCACAGAGCACACTAGCTCAGCAGCACAGCACACTGCAGGGTGTCTCCCCTGTGACCACAGAGCTGCTTGGGAGCTGAGGCTCCATGCTGCAGCCCAGCATCTCCAGAGAGGATCTGTCCACCTGTTGCTAGCCCAGGCAGAGAATTCAAAGTACAGTTCCCACTGAACGCATATTGATTTCACACCTTCGTAAAGTTGAAAAATCATAAAATAGAACCATCTGAACTTGGGGCTGTCTGTACTCCTCTACTTTTGTCTAGACAGATTGGCCTAGCTTAGTAAGCAATCTGGAAACTGGTAGAGAGACCAGTGTCTCTCCAGAATGAAGACCTGGCTGCAGGATTGTGGAGGTTAGAGAATATCAACTAATAAAAATGTCAAGTGGTTATTTTTATAATTATGCCAATGCAGAGAGCCAACAAGGCACCTGTTTTCAAGAACCTTGTCACTTCACATTTCTGTTCATCTTGAGTCCTCAGATTTCACAACTGGTTTAGGGGGCGCTGTATGGTCTATCACTGGTGTTTCTTGTTTGTTATTTTATTTTTTATCTTTAACTGATATATTATTATGGTTTGGACCTGGAATGTCCCCAAATGCTCATGAGTTGAAGGCTTGTTCCCTGGTGCAGCAGTGTTGGGGAGTGGGGCCTTTGGGGGGTGATTGAATCATAAGCGATCTGACTTCATCACTGGTCTCATAGCTTAATAGGTTTTGAGGCCTTTATTATAAAATTGAACTCTCTGCTTCCTGGTTACCACGAGGTGGGCAACTTTTCTTCACATTGAGCTTCTGCCTCACCACAGGCTTTACAGCGACTGGGCCAAGCAACCGTGGACCCCTCTGAAACTGTAAACAAAAATAAATCTTCTCTCCTTTTAAGTTGATTTTTCTTGGGTATTTTGTTACAGTGGCAGAAAGCTAAAACATACATAAAAACATGAAAATTGAACATAATGGAGTTCCTTGTGATGTTTCAATATATACACAATCATGTAATGTTTAAATCAGGTTAAACATATCTATTTCCTCAGCCATCTATCATTTTTTTTTTGTGATGAAAACATTCAATAGCTTTTCTTCTAGCTTTTTGAGACATTCTGTAATTGTTATCTGTAGTCACCTTACTGTGCAACAAGACAACAGAGATTCTTATTCTTATCTAACTTCAACTTAGTATACATTGATCAAATTTTTCCCATCCCCACCTCCCCCTATCAGCCATGGGGCTGGTGTTTTAACTTATGGTTTAGAATAGACTTCCCCATAATCCCAGAGTTCAAAGCCAGCTAGCAACAATGAGGCGCTAAGCAACTCAGTGAGATCCTGTCTCTAAATAAAATACAAAAAAGGGCTGGGGATGTGGCTCAGTGGTTAAGTGCCCTTGAGTTCAATCCCAGGTACCCACCCACCCCTTAAAAAAGAAGAGACTTCCTCATGGACCTGGTGATACAAACAATGATGAGGCGTACCCAGAAAAGAACCATGAGTCTTACACTTCCCAGGCATAGGATGGATTAAGCAGGCAAAATTTAAGCATTACACTAATTGTCATGATTGTTGTACTAGAAATTCAAAGCAAAGGACTTACGCTTTTGAAAATGGGTCTCTTCTTTCCAATGTCTAGGAGGTTTCAGTTGTAAATTTTCATGCCATATGTTTTAAAGGTCAAAACAATACTGTGAAGTGCTTTGATGAAACTATAAAATATCATACAAAAGATAATGATGTTTTAATATTTTTGTAGAGAACCTCAGATGATGCACATGATAATTTTATGTGTTGATTTGGCTAGACCATGGTAACGAGGATATTTGGTCAAACACTAGTCTATGTGTTGCTGTGAAGGTGTTTTTAAGATGAGATTACCATTTGAATCAGTAGACTTTGAGTAAAGTAGAGGATCCTCCATAGGGTGAGTGGCCCTTGACTAATCGGTTGAAGGCTTTTAGAGCAAAAACTGAGGTCCCCTGAAGAAGAAGGACTTTAGCTTCCAAGCTCAAACTGCAATGTCAACTCTTTCTTGGCTGTGTAGTTTTCTAGATTGCTGTGTCGATTTCAGACATGTCCGCCCCCATAATCACTTCAGCCAATTCCTTATTCTATGGATCTATATAGTATCTATCATCTATTGTCTGTCTGTCTGTCTATCTATATGTCATCATCATCTATCTGAATTCTATTGGTTCTGTTTCTCTGGAGAATTCTAATAAAGGCATTTTTTTATGAGCTAAGGAAAACAGGCAATATTTGTTAATTTGCATCTGAAAGATTTAGAATTATATCTCTGCAAAATGCTCTTTGAGAGGGTTGGGATTGTAGTTCAGTGGTAGAAAGCTTGCCTGGCACGTGTGAGGCACTGGGTTCAATCCTCAGCACCACATAAAAATAAATAAATAAAAAATAAATGTCTCCATCTACAGCTAAAAAATATATTAAAAAAAGAAAGTCTTAAAAAAATGTTCTTTGAGCAATACAAGTCCATTAAGGAATCTCATGTTTCCTATTTATTTATCTTTGGACATCATAAGCCTTCTCCTATTTTCTATAAATCTTTTAAGAAGTCTCTCTCACTTCTGTATTCTACGCTTGAGGGCAAAGCAACCCAAACACTTTTAGGTAGGGGAACCCATAACCAAGCAATCAAACTAGGTTGGTGTGCCCACCCCCAGTCTCTGGAGAGGATTAATCTTCCTTCCTCTGAACTTGTATTTCACCTCTGATAGGGAATTAGATTCATATTAGGTATACATTAGATATATTGGTTAGGAAACTGGCATTAACTGATATTAAATACCATTCAGACACAAGCCAATGGAAGAAATGAAAATTTTAAATATGACTGAGACCGTCTCCGGCCCACCCTTCTCCACCCAGGCTTGGCTGGAGTTCTGATGCTCCGTGTGATATTCCACGCTTGGATATGGTCAGCTATTGGAACAAGTCGGGCTGCACAAAGGAGGGAATGTGGACTTATGAAGGTGATTTGTATTGTGCGAGGCAGTACCTCCTAAATAATGCACAGAGCCACTATGTCCTGTGGAGTCGTAAAGCTTTGCAAAAAAGAATTCATGTCTACTGAAGAAGTTAAAATGAAACAAAAATAAGAAGCAGTGACGAATGGCATATGGCAGAGGTCAGTTTAAAGATGTATGATCTAGGATGTATTTTAAGATGCACCTCCTTCCTTAGTTTGTTAGAAGATGGGAAATTTGAAAAGATTAAAAAGGAAGGGGTGAAGTGAGAGGGCCAGGTTAGGAGTTAAAATCATGCTTTTATTCTCCCTTTCTTTCCCCTTTGTTTGGAAGCTGGGATGGCTGTGTATGTACTCTAGAGTTAGATGCCCATTGTAAACCTCATAGTGTTAGCAATTCAAGTTCTATTTGTCATCCACATTAAAGGCAAAGCTATAACACATGCAGCTGTCCCTAGGATCAGTGTTGGGGAAGTTAAAAGTGAAAGCAGAGAGCAACTTAGGTGTTGATTTAAAGCTGAAACTTCTACTTCAGAAGGTACAGAGGAGAACAAGTAGGAAAATAAAAAAAAAGGATATTTGCATGTGCAGAGGGAATACGGTTGGTTAACAAGCTGGAGCAGCACTGAATTGAGGAATGAAGATCTTTCCAGTCCAATGCAGCCATGCTGGGTGGATCTTTGTGGAATGCTTTCTGCTTTTCTAAAGACAATAATAACTCTTTTAATTTATATACTCGGGCTGGGGAATTTAGTTCAGTGGTAGGGTGCTTGCCTAGCTTGCTCAAGGCTGTGGGTTCCATGCCTACTACCTAAAAAAAAAAAAAAAATCACATAAAGCATGGGATATCAGGAGCTCTAGGTTATTCCCCCCACCTCCCAAACATTTAGCACAGTGCCAGGACCTCGTAGGTTCTCCAGGTATTGCTGAGAAATCCAACAATTTTCTCAATAGGTACTCAAAAATTAACATATTGATATCATATGTTAAAATGCAATAGGATTGTCAGAATTTAGTCCTAGGGAACTTAACTATCAGTCTCAGGCTTTGTTTCTGGTTGCCTGTCCTTAAGTAAATCAGTGATCTGGCCAGGCCTCAGTTCCTCATCTGCACAATGAAGAGGGTCCGTGGGAGGTTTTAAAAACTCTGTCTAGCATTCTATGATTCTGTGAAACTAGCTTTGGGGGGACCCACAGCTCATAGCACATAAACTCTACAATTCAATCCAGTTCGACCATAAATATTCAAAAAACATATTTTTAAAATGCCTAGGATGTGTAAGACTTCCATGAGTTGCCTGAGGTATATGAGTTTGAAGCTGGCGCCTGTCCTGTCCTCAAGGAGCCCATGCTCAGAAAGGGTGGGAAGCAGGAAAGGAAGTAAGTACTGGAAGGTTCTAGAACTCCTCAGGAGAAATGCCATGTTCTTCCTGTGGGGATGGTGATGTTCTTAGACCTGAGGCAGGGGCTGTGTGTTAAAAGAAGGAAAGTGAGACAGAAGCCTCAAGAGTTGGATTCGTATGGTGCCAGAGCCGGTAGAGAGCTCCACCAAGGAAGGAAACCCAGAGTGTGTTCAGAAAGTGCAGTGTCCCTCTTGAGTGGTATTAGGGTCTGGGTTTAGTTCATCCATCCAAGGTTCATGTGCTAGAAGCTTGGTCCCCATGCGGTGGTATTGACACGGTGGAACCTTTAAGAGGTGGAGCTTGGGGTGGGAAATTAGGTCATGGGGATGTCTGGCCCCATGAATGGATTAATGCCCATCTTTTGGGAGGCTGGTTTTGAGGGACTGAATTGGTTACTGTAAAAGTAGGTCATTATGGAACCTGGCACCTTGCCTCGGTCTTGTTCTCATACACGTTCCCTCCATGTGATGTCATCTGCCATTTTATGATGCAACACAAGACCCTCACCAGGTGCAGTCACCTAATTTTTGACTCTAGAGCTGTGAGTTAAAATAAACCCTTTTCTTTATGAATTTTTTTGGCTTCAGGTATTTTGTCATAGCAATACAGAATGGACTAAGACAAGTCAGATTGCAGGGTGTGTAAAGAGGGAGAGGGAAGATAAGATGGAAATGATTAAGTGTGGGCAATTTGCAGATTCCCTTGAATGCAGAACACAGAGATTGTACTTAATTGATTCTAAGTATTTCTGAGGAAAGACACAAGATCAATCATAAAACAGAGGGAGACAGAAGCCAAAGGACACATCCAGTGAGTGAGACAGACCTTAGAGAGAGCTGGGGGTAGGACATTTTCCTTATTTTTGACCTGATTCAGCCACTAGGTCATGCTGTAAAAATGGCACTTGGGAAATGAACGTGTTGGGAAGGGAGGTCGTTGGGGCTAAGACTCCCTCCATACTTTTGAAGGTATCTGCTTATTTTGCTAGGGTCTACCCTGTATCCTGGAAATCATTTTGTTTTCCAAGCCTCTCATTGACACAGCCCATGGTAGGGACATTTGGCTTCCCTCCTGGCCCATCTCCCATTGCTGGTTGGTTTTTTTTTGAAAGAGGGACTATCTAGTAGCAATTTGGTACATGTCTGGGTGCAATGGCCTTGATGAGGCTCCTTTTTTATTTTTTCTTCTTTCCACTAGGAGATACCACAGCATAAAGCAGGGCTGGAAACGAGAAAGCCAGGACCTCCTTGGACTTTGATTGTTGACTTAATAGCTTTAAATTTTCTTTTTTGGCTAGCCTAGCTGGTGATGCAAATGGGGTCACAATATATATTCTTTGCAATTCATCCTAATGGTGATACTTCAATGGTCATTGCTATTAGACCAGAAATAAAATGTTTCAAGAATTTCCATCCTTGTTTTCTTACTTTTTAAAAATCTTACCTTCCACTTGTAATGCTTTTCCCCCCCAAACAATCCCTAACATTTTGCATGCCTCCTTAACATAACAGCCCCCAAATTTCATACAGCCAGGGAAATAATCTTGGATACAGGGGCTCAGGAACTTGCATAGTGTCACACTGAGTGTTTTAAGGAGAGACTCTGGTAGGAAACTCAGGGAGATTATTTTGGAAGGTTAAAATCTTGTTCACTCCTGAACAGGGCTTCCTTCCAGTTCCATCTGTTTAACTGATCCCTTTCTATTTTTGTTTTCAGGCAAGTGACCCACTGAATGGCCTTTTTAAAAAATCCATTTTGCTGCTTTCTTATTTTTGTTTTCTTGTCTATATTTGGTGAAGTCTCCGTATATGCATGTGAGGTTTTTTTAAAATCAGATTTCTTTTTATTTTTTGCCTTTTTTATAGTCTATTTTCATTTACCTGAGGCTGCCCTTTTACAGATTAAACAATGGGTCATTCATACTCCAGTTTAGATGTTTGGATATCTTGACACACATGTAAGAACAGATGTTTTCAGGCAAGTTGACTGTCAAAGTTAATTCAGTTTTGTTTGCAATTGCTATTTTAATGAAATTTGGAATCTTGGTTGGTTTTTTTTTTTTTTTTGACTCTCAGAATTTCCCACTTGTGGCATTTTGCTTATTTGGAAATACAATATTCACTACATAGTAGAATTGTATGTTTTTCCCTTGTGGTTGATAGCTTTGCCTCTAAAGCTGACTTTGTAAGTCCTCAGCATGCTAGCATGTGATACTTCTCCAGTGGGCAGGAAAACTCACTTTATGTTAGTTATAGTCTTCTGAACAGTTGCCCTAGAAATAAAATAAGTTTTCAGTAAGGTTAACGTATTACTTTATATGGTGGGATGCATGTGTGCACTCATGTACACACACACACACACACACACACACAAGAGGAGCAGTAACCACCTCGAAGTAGGGTATTTGTTGAAAGTTACCAGATTACACATTTTGGACTCCCAAAATGTTTCTGAAAAGTGCTCCAAAATGATCAGATCACAGTCCTCTTTTTTAGTCTAAAAAAGCATGTGGAGATTCTATGACGTGGTGCGTGGAGTTTGGGTAGGCTGAATAAGGAAGTATAGCCAGGGGCCATTGGGGCATGAACAGGCCAAGAGGGGACAGCTGGTCAGAGGGCTGAAGGTTTAGAGACTGGCGCGGTAGAAGCAGGAAGTGATGCAGGTAACAATATGTGGCTGTGGTTAGAGAGGAGATGCTGGCCATTTAGTGCCCCAGACGAACCTCTAGGTTCTGGTGTGACCTTAGGGAGCAAGGAAGGGTAGAGAATAAAGTGGAGTGGAGGTTGCTGGGGCTGATAGGTTGGGCAGGCTTCTTGGTGCTCCACATGGATACCACTAATGTTACCAACCAGGCTTGCAGCTCAGGATAGAGAGCAGAACTGTGAGCCAAAGAAAGACTATTCCTCTTCCCATATAGAAATGTCAACCCATCATTGCTATGGTTTGAAGGTGTCCCTCAGAGTTCAAGCATTGGAAACATAATTTCTGAATTTATATGGTGATGGCATTTTGAGGCTTGGCCTTTGAGAGATAATTAGAGTTAGATGAGGTTGTGAGGGTGGAACCATTATGATGGCATCAATGGCTTTGTAGGTAAAGGAAGAGGGCTGAGTTGGCACGCCCTGCACTGTGTTGCCCTGTGATGTGTGTTATGACTCTGCAAGAAAGACCTTGGCAAAGGCTGCTGCCTTGATATTGGACTTCCTGGCCTCCAGAACTGCAAGTGGAGTAAACTTCTGTGGTTTATAAAATACCACTTCTGTGGTATTTTGTTCTAGCAACATGAAATGAACTAAGACAATCCTCCATTCAACACTCATTATTAATGTGCATGAAGTGCTAATCATACAGCAGACACTCTTAGTTGCTGGAGTTATAAAAACAAATCAGACATGGTTCTAGAGCTTCCTGTCTGATTGGGAAGGGTGAGCATGTGCCAGTCATCTCAATAAGAGCTTGTAAACTCACAGGACTGTGAGGGTCAGGAAGGTCATGGAGAGGATGAAACCAGCAAGTGGAATACTTAGGAAATATCTGACAACTGTGAGCAAACAGGGACTCCTAGTTCTCCTAAAGGAGGCAAGTGTTATTCTGTGTTGGCAAGTCTTCTAATTTAAAAAAAAATCAGAAATGCAAACTTCTGGGGTAAAATTTCCCAATTTTAAGGTTTTAGTAAACAATTGAAAAAATTAAAAACAGTATAAGCCAGTGGTTGTTGGCTTCTGATTGAAATGATGGGAGCTGCAGGCAGTCTTGGGTTCTTGGCCCCTAACTTGCTGCTGATCTTAGACAAGTCATCTAACTTCTCTGGACCCCGAGGATCCTGTCTATCCAATGGAACTGTAATCTGTAGAATGTGAGCTCCAGAGTCTCTCCTAGTTCCACAATTTTATAATTTCAGTATCTGAAGAAACTTCTAATTTCCTTCTGCCCAGAAAGTTGGGAAATATGAGTATTTATCTTTTATGCTCCTTTCTCTGAAATGTGTAGGGTCACCAAAGAACTGTCACTCTGGAAGAATTCATTATGGTGACTAATATTGACCTAACTGGACTCTAAGAAGGGACCAGTTTCAGAGCCACCATGAAGAATGTATCTTTCCTCACTCTCTCCCACACCTGCAGTCAATGTGGGAGGCAGGGTATGGAATTGTTCGGACAGGTGTACAATAGAATCCTGGATCTGTTAGTGAATGATCTCTGTGATTGGGCATGTCATTCTCCTGAGCCTCAGATGTCACTAGTAAAGAGAATGTCCTCCTCTTAACACTTGGATGCTTCCCTTGCTGGAGGAGAAACATATCCTTATATATCTATTTTTATGTTTTGCTTCAACTGCTAGGAAGTTCATCAGAAAGAAAAATATCTCGACCTCATTGGTTTAATTCTGCTAAGAACCGTGTTGACAAGATTATAATTTAATGTCATTACTTTAGCTTTTTAAAAAATTGTCTTCAAAATTGTCATTAAAAGTGTTATTCAGAATGGTTGCTCGGTACTTCTCATGTAGCAGTTAACCTGGAACTTTCTGTGAGACATTAGCTGGAGGAGTTATGGGCGTATGTAGTTTCCCACTGAGCTTTTTGCGCTGCTGTGTGACATGAGCGTGGCAGAGCTGGAGCGCAACTGCTTAGATTGATAAAGGAGAATTTTAGAAGATATAAGAAGAGTGGAGGGGTGGGAGGAAGAGAGGAAAAGAACCTGGTACTGGAGAAGAAGCCTTGGGACCCCCAAGAACAGAGATACCTTGCACGAAGTTGGATGAGGTTTCTCCATGGGCTATGTGAAATAATCCCTCACCTCAGTCTTTACAAAACTGTCTGGAAAATCAATACCATATGCCAATGATGTTTTGGTGATTTTTTGATGTGACCAAATGATGAACCAGCTTCAAGGTGTGTCCAAGGTGAGCTGAGGCCATCTAAATGGTCCAGTCACCAATGGGATATGCTGACACATGCTGAGAGCTCTTTATCTGAAATGCTTAGTACCCAATTATTTCAGGTCTTTTAGTTTTTAATTTTATACATTTGCATAGAATTTACTGTCTGGTTCAGGATGTTAGAGCATTTCAGGTTTAGGAATTTTGAATTATTGGTATGCTTCCCATAGTATTTGATTGCCAAATATCACTGCTAGAAAAAAAAATATATATATATATATATATATATATATTGCCGGTTAAAAGTGTGGGCTTTCTTCTGCTTAACAAGAACTATATGATTTGTTGAATGCTTATTTTTTTGCCTAAGAAGGTTAGAATAAGATTTTGTGTTCAATTATATCAGAAATTCTTAGTACATTTCTGTTTTTCTCATAGTTCCTGATCTCTCTTTGCTATATTTGTTTCAACTGCACAGATTGTCTAGTTTCAAGACAACTTAACTTTGTGGGTTTTAAGACACTCAAATTGTGGAAGCCAGCACTGTCCAACAGAACTTTCTGTATGACGAAATGTTCTATAAATGTACCATCCAAAATGCTAACCATTAGCCACATGTAGCTCGTGAACATTTGAAATGTGGCTGGTATAATCAAGAAGTGGAATTTTAAATTTCATTTAATTTTAATCAACTTTAACTTAAGTTTAAATATCCACCTGTGATTGCTACTTACTGCCATAGTGGACAGAGCAGACCTGCACCATTTATAAATATACACATGCTTCTCAACATCCAAAAAGGGTTTTCTTTAAATGTTCTTTACATGGGTGACTTACTCATAAAAATATATTGTATAAGGAATAATTGTTATATTGTATTTGTATAATGAAGAATAATACATTTAAATCATTTATTTATAAAAGTAACAAAATTATGTTTACTGGAACTTTGGAGGTTCCACTAACCATGTACATCCAAGGTTTTACTAAATGACTGACCATGTGGTTGGCTAAATCAGAAATGGACGATAATGCTTATTTTAAATAGGAAATCTCTAGGAGATACTTTTAAAAAGTTCATTTTAGTTTGTTTCTTGACCTGGGGGTATTTATCCACTTGTTTGCTTTGTAACTATTTGTCTAAATGCTTTTACACACATACTTTTTTCTGTATATTTCAATGTATACAATAAAATTCTTAAAAAAGAAGGTTAATATCTTTCAATTTTAGAAGCTTGATGTGATGATGTGATGAAATTAATAATGTCCATTTCATAAACTGCTTACAGAAAGATCATGGAGATAATTTAAAAAGGTGGTGCTTCAATTCCTTGTGGGGTTTATTTGCAGATTAGAGGGGATACAAAACATTTAACCAGCAATGGAATTATTTTCTATCTAGGATAGCACCATGCTTTTGAACTTGCATTTGTTGGGATCAAACTATCATCATTTGAATATATATTTAGTGTTCGGATACAGTTTAGCTACTCAAGATCAAACTACGCCATTTAAATTTGCATTTGCATTCCAAATATTTAAGCTAAGAATAGACATTGATATAGTATTTTACTAAGAAGTCTATTACATTCAGTTTTTTGTTGTTGTTGTTGTTTTGGTACTGGGGATTGAACTCAGGGGCACTCCACCAATGAGCCACACCCCCAGCCCTATTTTCATTTAGTGACAGGGTCTCTTTTATTTAGAGACAGGGTCTCACTGAGTTGCTTAGTGTCTTGCTGTTGTTGCTGAGGCTGCCTTTGAACTTGCAATTCTCCTGTCTCAGCCTCCCAAAGTGCTGGGATTACAGGTGTGTGCCACTGCGCCCGGCTCAAGACCTTTTTTATAATCCTATAGCAGAATGATACTTTCTCATTATAATCCTAAACGTAGGAATCATAAAGAAAAATAATCATAAATTTGACTGTAAACTTAAAATCTCTCCATAGCAGAAAACTTCATAAAACCACGATTTTATTTACAACATAATGACATTACAAAGACATCTTTTAAATTAATTTTTAAAATACAAATATAAAATGGGAAAAGTGTCTAGGGGATTCACATATGAAGAAATGCAAATGAACAAGGAATATAAGATACAATATCAATTATCAGAGAAATTCACATTAAATCTTCACTTTTGCAAAGAAAGGTCATTATTTTTAAGGAAGTATAATACTTTGAATTGGCTTGCAGAATTATATATATTATATTATATATTTTGTAATTTATATAATATGTAATTTTATAATTATCTGTATTTTATATAGATATATAATCTTTTCCTGAATTTTAAACTTACTGTACACACTTTCAGCAGAATTTAAATGAACTTTTCACCAATTAAAGTAGCTTTAAAAAAGATGGTGTGTGTTAGAAAGGATGCTAGGCAACTGGAGTTCTCATCCAGTAGGAATACAAGTGGTACGTCTAATTTGGAAGACACTTTTTTTTTGACAGTTTTTGTAAACATATGTTTGTTTTACAATCCAGTAATCTCTCTTTTAGGTTTTTACCCAAGAAAATAGGAAGTTTCGTTCCCATAAAAATTATACACAAATGTTGATAAACACATGTAGTTATAATCATTCCAAACTGGAAACAACCTCAAAGCCCTTGAACTGGTGAATGCATAAACAAACTATTGTACATCTGGGTAATGCAATATCACTCCGGAATAAAAGGAACAAAGTATCAATTCATGTAACAACATGGATGAATTTTAAATTCATCATGCTAAGGGAAAGAAGCCAAACTCAAAGGACACAATTCCACTTATATGACATTCTGGAAAATGCAAAATCATGGGAACAGATCAGTGGTTGCCAAGGGTGGAATGTTGGGGTAGAACTTTTAGTAGGTTTAGCTATGTTTCAAATCAGTTTTCTATACAACTAAGTATAGGTAGCCATGTACCAATGAGGAGCCTGGACTAGCTAATCATTTGATTTTTCACTCAAACTTGGAGTCTAAAAGTTGAGAGAATTGTGACACACTTTTTGTTTGAAATACATCTTTGGCTAACCAAACTAACCATCTTTTTTTTCCTTAAAGCTAAATCTAAAGGCATTTGGGAAATACACACCCTACTGTTTCTTTATGATCTATATTTTTCTCTGGTATTATTTTCTCTAGCATGAGTAGACATCAGTCTTAAACTTGGCCTGATATACTGATCCTGTCATATGATAATCCTTGGTACTTCACCAAATGATGATCTATGAACTTTTCCGGCTTTGTTCTTTTGAGATCATGCTTGACTTTTGCTCAGTGATATTTAAAACTGTGGGGAGAAGAGACTTTTTGAAAAATATGGTACTGAAGCTTGCTCTACACTTGAATATTTGGAAATCTCCAGTAAAAATAAATCCATACGGTAGGTCTAGTCCCAGCTTGACTCCTCCATCATTTGGTCCAAGATCCTTCATGAATCTGTGTGAGCATGTGTGTATGCCCACACACAATTTTGTATGTGCTCTTTGTGGTGGAAGTCAATTATACTGGCTTTTGTTTTTGTTATTCTTTCCAGTGAGAGAACCTGGAGTATCAGTTCTGAGTTTCAGGGTTGGGGCAGGTTTTATTTTCTTAGCAGTAACCAAAGCACAAAAGTGAAAAACAAAACAATCCCCGACAATTCAAAAATGTCTCAAAAAATAATATCAATAACAAATGATAACTTTTAAGAGTTCAGCATGTTCTCCAACTAATTGAAAGCTTGAATTCAATATTACTCCCTTAGATCCTTTTTACAAAGCCTGATGGACAGGTTACTCCTTCCATTGGTGGGGCCTACCACAATCACACAGTTCAAGCGAAGTATGTCCCCCTGCTGGGTGTGACCAACAGTGCCACCTAACCAGGAATTCCTTGGTTATTACAGCGGACTGGCTTTTGTGAGCAGGGCTCAGCCAGAAGATTCTTCAACTATCTTTTCCCATTGCCTTTCTCCATCTTTCTTTGTTGGACTCCCAAGTCAGTTTCTTGCCTTCTAATGAGAGATTTTTTTGTTTTGTTTTGCCACTATTATTGTTAGTTTCTAACTTGAGAACTTGATAGGACTCACATCTATAATTATAAACTATCCCCATGAACCTGATAAAAGGTGGCACTTAGAGTCTACAATTAAAATCATAGAATGTTGGGCTGGGGCTGTAGCTCTGTGGTAGAGCCTTTGCCTTGCATGTGTGAGGCACTGGGTTCGAGCCTCAGCACCACATATAAATAACAAATGAATAAAATAAAAATCCATCAACAAAAATTAAAAAAAAAAGATATTGTGTCTATCTACAACTAAGAATATATTTTTAAAAAAAATCATGGAATGTTAGCATTGGAAGTCAAATTCTTTTCATTCTGCAAAGGAATCACAGTAAAATCACAATGAAAGCATATGACTGGCCCTAGGTGCCATAGATAATTAGTGGCGGGGGAAGATTAATATCTTGGAAGTCTCCAATTTTCTAATCAAACACTCTTTCCCTGTGTTACTCTTCATTCTCTAGAACATTTGGAAGCAGATCAGGATTGTGGCAGTTGGAAGCACGTACATGGAGTAGAGCCTCAGGAATTTCACTTAAGATGTTTAGTTAAAGGAAATTATTGCATCATGTTAAAGGCACTTACTGATAGTCCAAGGGAGAGTGGGCTTTAGGAATGGTTTGATTTGAAGTTCAATGGTATCTTCATCAGTTCAGTGGTATCTTCCATCATTCCATTTTTGCCTTTTCACAGTGTAATAGCTTTGTTGTTATAATATGGCCATCAACAAGCTTCTTTATCAGGACCCAAGAAGTGAGTTAAGGGGATCCATTTTGGAAGCTTCCAGAAGATGTCATCAAGAGGTCCTTCCATCTCATTGGCTTTGATGGCTGATAGTTCCCGAAACTTTGTCACTCAGCTGTGGATGGGGGATCAGTTTAAACAGATGAAGCTAAGCCTGAGTCGTATGTGTTACTTAGAAGTCACATTCCCCTAGATGTTTGTGTGACTCTGAGGAAGTGTGGTTGGCAGAATGAAAATCAAGGTATTGCCAAGAAAGAGGAAATACATGTAAGGAGTGACTCAGTGTCTGCTATAGTTGAAAATAGAAGTCAATGTGGATCAGCTTAAAGAAAGAGTGGGGTCTTGCCACACAGACATAGGCTGGTCTCATGGGAGCTGCAGGGCGCGAGGGAAGGGGCCAGAGTCAAGAACCAGAGAGCCATCAGAAACCAAGGTCATCACTTCCTCTCTCTCTTCTTTTCCCCTTCCTCCATGGCTCCTTCTTTCCTCTCTTCCCTCTTTTCCTCCTCTCTTCCTGTCCCTCTTTTCCTCCTCTCTTCCCATCATGTTTTCCCTTCCCCTCTCCCTCCTTTCCCTACTGACTAGAGGTCTCTGATGCCTAATTCTTCATTCCCAGGAGTGAAAATAAGTCAGCACCCCTGCAGGCACCAGTAGAAGAGGGACTTCTAAGTCTGGATGGGGACGGTCCTCCAAGATGCTCCACAGAATGGAGATATAGTTGATGGGGCAAATGCCTCCAGGAGGAAGACATCTTCTGCCAGTTGATTCCCTGCTCACCTCCCCAGTTTGCAGGGTGAGTATGGAGGAGGAGGTGTTCATAGGGAGAAAGCAGATGGCATGGGTAAGAAGAGAATGCTTGCTTCTAAGTCGCACCAATGGAAATTTGAGGAAATCCTTCTTTACAGTCATAAAACTGAAAGGAGATATTCGCTGAACCACAGGTCAACTTTGGTAGCATTTGTAGCTAAACCTTGGCAACCTTAACGAGAAGTGGCCCACAATGATCTCTTTCAAACCCGAATCTCCCAATCTCTGCGCTGGTGACCTTCACAGGAGCCAAGGAGCCTCCTTCTCAAGACAGCACATTCCCAAGGTTCTCAGACTCAGGTGCCCTGCCCTCTGTTTACTTTCAGCAGCCCCACCCTTTCCTCCGGGAGCGTGAGTCACTGCTTTGGGGTGGCAGTGTCTGAGGTCTAAGAGCAAAGTCAGGGATGACTCTCATGGGGACAGTGAGGGGTTGGTTGGGTTGTTTCAACCTTACCTTTGTAGATAAATCCATAGAGTTTTGTTTTGTTTTGTTTTCTGTTTTCTGTTTTACTGTTTTATAAGCTCCTCCTAAACTTAGAACATAGCTTTATAAACGGGCAGGAAATCTACTGTGTGTTCTGCAGGGAAACAGGAGGGAATATAGTGGTTGGGCCTTTTAGATCATCTTATTTGATGTGGACTAGGGCCAGGCAGTTTGAGAAGTGGGAAGTTTCAAGGGGGTCTCATCCCCCAGTGACTTCAAACTCCTCATAGGAGCAAGATGATTTTGAGAGACTTCTGGCCAGCAGAAGGTACACAGGGTGAAGGCTAGCGAAGGATGTATGGGGAAGGGGTTCAGGTTAGCTGAAGTTGAGGGGGTGAAGACCATGATTAAACTCCAATGTAGACCTTAGTAAACAAGCAACTCAAGGCAGCTTGACAGGAATGGAAGGAAAAGGTGAGAGACCTGAAAGAAGATGGGACCTGTGACTGTCACGGTTACACCTAAACTGTCAACTTATTGCTTCAGGTGCTTGTTACTGGTAGCAACAGCTGCGCAGTGACTTTTTTTAAATAGCACCTTGGACTTCACAAAGGTCTTTTTTTTCCACATTCATGCTATTGCTTCTCTCTCAAAGCCATGTTCTGAAGATGTATTATCCTCATTTTGAGGATGAATAAAATGAGGCTCAATAAAGTATTTTGTTCCATGTCTCTTGCTGTGTTAGTAAGTTCTCCATCACTATGAAAAAATACCTGAAATACTCAACTGACAAGGAGGAAAGATTTTGTTTAGGCTCTTGGTTTCAGAGGTTTCAGTCCACTGCTGGTTGGCCCAGCTGCTTTGGACTGGCTGGCCCAGTACATCATGGCAGAAGCATGTGGCAAGGAGGCCTGTTCATCTCATGGCAGGGAGGACTGAAGTGAGGAAGAGGAGGGACTGGGCTCTCAGCATGCCCTTCAAGAGCACGCCCCCAATGATCTAACTTCCTCCCACTAGGCCCCACCTCTTAAAGGTTTCACCACCTCCCGTTAGCACCTTGGGCTGGGGACTAAGCCTTAACACGTAGCCCTTTGGGAAGCACCCAAGAGCCAAACTACAGCACCTGTCCAGTGAGTTTTGGAGATGGAATACAGATTCAGGTTTTCGATGGCATTATGCTCTCTTAATGCTTTCTCACCATGCCACAGGAAAGCACGTCAGCCTTGATTATTTCATTCTATTTTCCTAATGACACAATAATACAAATTTGCTTATCTTTAATATGCAGATGAAGAGATTCTCACTGAGTGAAAATAACACCTAACATGTACTGATTCCTTATCATGTACCAGGTTCTGCCCAAGTTCTCCACAGGATACATATCATCTCCTTTGGTTTCCACCACGATTTCATGATCTTCTGTGTGGGCAACTGAGGGTTGGAGAGGATAGGAGATTCGCTCAAAGTCATAGAGCGATGAGGTGTCACAGCCTGAGTTCTTACAAGGGTGGTCTCATGCAATGTGTTGCTCTTCATCAGTGGCCCAGTTGCATCCCCAGGGGATGGTTGCTGAGCCAAGTCCTGGCTTACCTCAGCAAGTGTAGCTGCAATTGACTTCCAGCTATTCTATTTACTCATTTCACCAATGTTTACTGAGTACCTACTAAGTGCTTAGCATTTTGCTAAGGGATAAGAAGAAGAACTTGCTAAAGATGCTTCTGTGCTCTGAGAGCTTGGGGGGCTTTGGGATGATGTGACAGCAACATTCACATTATGGGATATTTACACCAAATGCCAGGACAAAGGTGGGTATGCAGTCCTGAGTGCCCACCTGCACAGGGACCACAAGAAGCTTCACTGTGCACACGTGCTTCTGAGACCACTGTGTGGTAGTTGGGGCTTGCATCATCACAGTCATAGTAGAGCAGGCATAGTGTGGGGAGCCTTCGTCCTTTTAGGGTTCACACAAATATTTCCAATAATTTCTTTTAAAATCTGAAGAAGAAAATGAAACCTTTAGGTCAAAGATTTTTGTCTTAATATATATTAATATATTTTTCTTTATAACAATTTAGTTGTGAAACATGTACAGTCAGCCCCCAACATCCACAGGTTCTGTATCTGAAGATTCAATCAACCACAGCTCCAAAGTATTTAGAAAAATAATCATATCTGTACTGAATGTGAACAGACTTTTTTCTTGTCATTATTCCCTAAATAATGTAGTATAACAACTATTTATTGATATTGTATTAGGTATTATAAGTCATCTAGAAATGGTTTAAAATATATGGGTACATAGGCGCTATGCAAATACTATGCCATTTTTTGTAAGGGACTTGGGCATTCACTGTGGATACCAAGGGACAATTTGGTAAAAAAAAAAAATGTGTGTGTGTGTGTGTGTGTTTGTGCACACATGCGCATGTGTGGAGGAAGGGGCCGAGAAGGCAACCATTCTTAGGTCCCAGCAGAACCTAATGCATCTCTATTTATACTAATCTATTGTAGGGCAATGCTCCTGCCTGGTCTTGGACCTGGTTCCACTGTGGACGATGCAACATGTGACACCAGCTAACTTCCAGATCTATCAGAGACTTCATCTGTGGATAGCCCAGGGGCATCGTACAGGGAGGTCTATTTTTAAAGGCAACAATTATAATAATGATCATGTACCAAATGCTAAGCATGGTGATGACAGCATCATCTTCTTGATCTGTCAAGCATCTGCTCAATTCCCTTGGTTTCCATAAGGTTCCACAGCTGTACTGGGCTATTCTGTAGAAACTAATTTAATGTAAGGGAATTGGGATGGAGGGCCTGGCTTACCCATTGTCTTTCCCATTCTTGAAAATGTTTTAAAAACTCTTTAAAAGAAATTTTGGTTTTTCTTCTTGTAAGAAATTTATTTGTAGCTTTTCCCCTGGATGGCAGAATGTCTTGTGGATGTGACTCTGGGGGAACTTAAGCATGGATAATTATCTGAATAATGGCACCTGTAACAGGGAGGAAGTCCACCTGGGAAGAACTTAGAGGTCTACAATAGGAAGCCTACCCTTTAACTCTGGAAGATCTGAAGGCTCTTGCACCCAAGACAAAACAAAACAGAAATACCTTCTGAGAGAGTACCTCCTGCCAATGCTCTGGCATCCTGATAAATACTCACTGTTCCGGGCTCTTGGGATTTGCCTCTTGTCTTTTTTGAATTTTCTGCATTGAGAGATGCCCAAAGCTACTTGAGTTCATTGGTCCATTGAGGGCTGTGGACCTGCCTTGCCAGAGAACCTCCTCAGTGTTTTGGAAACAGGTAGGTTGGCATTGGCTCAACCCAACATGAGTAATGGCAAAGCTTACCAAGATTTGGGTGAACTTCCATGAAGAAGAATCGTTGTGTGTCCTTGCTCAGAATCTGGCATGGGCCAAGTTTATTCTTAATGTGTGTTGCTAGGGATTTTCACACAATAATTAATCATTAAGGCAGTAATTCATTGTTGGGTCCCCTGAAATGTGTTGCTTGCTTATTTATGTGGACTCAGCCCTTAGTTCATGCAACAAACCTGAAACTGAATAGGCATCCACTACTTAGAGCACCCTTGGTGGCTTCTTGATTTTTTTAGAGAAAGACTAACATGTGGATCAATGATGATGAGCCCCTGTATGGTCTGTCTCACCCAATTCTCCAGCCTCATCCTGTCCTGTAGTCCCACTGGCCTCTCTCTCTGGCCTTGGGTTGCCCATACTCCTGGTGCTTCAAATGCTCTCCTGTGCAAGGTATTTCAATCAGAAGAGAGCAGTCCTCCTCTTTGATGGCTCTTCCTTCTCCTCCATTCCCAGTGAGCTCTGCCATAGCCTCTAGAACTCTGCTCAAATACTGCTTACTTAGGTCTTTTTTCTTTTCTTTTCTTTTTTGGTACCAGGGATTACTCAGGGGTACTCGACCACTGAGCCATATCTCCAGTCCTATTTTGTATTTTATTTAGAGACAGGGGTCTCACTGAGTTGCTTAACACCTTGCTATTGCAGAGGCTGGCTTTGAACTTGTGATTCTCCTGTCTCAGCCTCCCAAAGTGCTGGGATTACAGGCGTGCACCACCGCACCTGGCTTACTTAGATCTTTCTTGATTAGGTCCTGCCCCGTGTCATCATACTCTAGAAAGTGTGATACTCCTCCGTGAAACCCTCATCCCAGTTACTTTGTCAACTTTTAAAAAAATTTAATTGTTACATAATAATTGTACATATGTATGGGGTATGTACATGTATGGGGTACAGTAACTTAATGCAAGTATATAATTTGTGATGATCAAATCAGAGTAGCATTTCTTTATAACAGCCCCAAATTGAATCAATCAGGTGTCCATCAACAGATGACTAAAGAAAATGTGCATATATACACCCTGGAATATTATTTGCCCATAAAAAAGAACAAAATCCTGCCATTTGTGGCAAGATGGATGGAGCTGGAGGACACTATGTTAAGACAAGTAAGTCAGGCACAGAAAGATAAATACCGCATATTTCCACTCAAGTACAGACGCTCAAATAGTTGTCAGACTTGTTTTGTGGTTCTTTGATTCATGTCAGTCTTTCCCACTGAATTTCTGGCCACAAGGGCAGGAACAATGCCTAACGCCTCATTGCTGTATCTTGAGTACCTGCAAGATGACAAGTAGTTATCCAGTATTTGTTGACCAGCAGAATGAATAAAAGACAAAAGTTGAATGAAAGGAAGATCAGGCCATAACAAACCCTTGCTGACAGATTCGAAAATGAAACATTACTTTAATATAGAAAGTATTTCTTTAGAGCAAAATAGGCTTATCATGATACCAAAATTATTCATGTCACACACTGGATTTTGTTTTGTTTTGTTTCGTTTGTTTTTGACGAGGGAGAGGGAGAATCCCATAAAAGAGCAGGCTTCACATACAAAATGATAGATGGCCATTATGTATTTTTTCCTTCCCTGTATTTTTCTTAATGGAAGCAAATGGAACTTTCCAAATATCACTGTATGATTGGAAAAAGTGAAGTAGTCTGTAGTGCCATTTTGGGGGAGGGAGGGGAAAGAAGGGGAAAAGATTCTGAAAAGCGTTTATGTTTTCTAATGGAAGTCAGATGTAGTACTCATTTTATATTGCTTAAGTAACATGCTTCGTTTTCTCCATTAGTGGTCCTGTCCAGAATGGGATGTTCAGTCAGGAGTCCCTCTAAGAGAAGTGCATCGATTTCACCTGGTGTCTTTTATGCCTTAGCATTCTTCCCCTTCCAGCAGAGCAGAATCTCCACTCTGGGCAAACTCAAGACAACTTTGAATAAAAACCTGCTTGAAAAAGATTTCCCTTACAAGCTAAATGTTACATTTCCACTCAACAGAAAGGTACTGCTGTGTGGCCGTAAAAAGCTGGCCCAAACCCTGTAACCTTTTGCAGTTAGTCATGTTATTTTTGGTTTATGCCAACATGGATCACAGCTGTGACTCAACAGAACCACTGAAGCAAGAATTCAAAGAGTTGAAAGAACAGCAAACTCAGAAATGACTTTTTTTTTTTCCTTATGGTGTCATTACGCAACACGTCTCATAGTTTACCTTCACAGATTTACCAGCTCCGGACAGATGAGCTCAGTTGTTGTTTGGCAAATGAGATTTCTGAGTTGCGTCAGAATCCTCCCCCAAATCCCACTGCAGGTCGAGATGATGAAGCTTTCCTTTCTGGGGTGTTTGTTTTACGTAAGTAGTGACTTACTTTTCAGAGGTTAGAAAAAAAAAAATCTGTGTTGATATATTCTCCCTCAAATAAACCAAAAATAGGATTGGGGGTTGATTTAAACGTTCCCAATTCCCCATGCAAAGATGACAGAAAGCCCCGGATCACCTGGTTCTGTTTGTTTTTACTTTTCCCCAACCTCTATGAATAAAATGAAACCATGAGCTTAGACCTCACCAAGTAGAAAACAGGCATGAACTTCAGAAGTTAATCCATTAATATATTTATCAACATCCTCTAGATGTTTTCCTTTCTTTCTTTTTTTTTTTCTTTCCTTTGCTGGGAATTGAGTGTGCATGCAAAGCACGCATTGTACCAAGTCCCTTCCCCAGTCCTCCTTTATTTTATTAATTATTGCTTAATTTTAAAGAATGCCCCAGTTCTCCCAATTGGGGAAACACAGGAAAGGGGGAATGAGGAAAAGCGACATCGCTTGTCTACCAAATACTGTCTTTAATTTAATTTAATTTTTTTTTTGCAGTGCTGGGAATCCTACTCAGGGCCTGATGTGTGCTGGGTGAGCCCTCCACCGCTAAGCTACACCCCCAGGGGGGCTTTTCAAGCCTCGTGGTTAGACTTAAGGATTTTAGGTACTCAAGTAATTAAGGTGTCAATTGTGTTGTTATTTACTCAGTTAGATCATTCATTAAATGTTTTACAAGACAATAAGAAGAAGGCCATCCCATATGACAGAGTTCTCTTTGAGAAAATAGATTCAGATTTCATATCCTGCTCATTGGTTAGACTTGCCACTTAGAAAATGAAAGCCATATCAAAAGCTGCCACTGAGACTAAACTCGGCTCTTCATTTGAGAGCTTAAGGACAAGTTTACAAGGTGAAAACACCATTTTGGAACTTCCCTTCTGCTACAGTTTAGATCAGCGATCTCCCCTAAAGGTCCATGTGTTCAAGGCTTGGTCCCTAGCTCATGGGGCGTAGGAGGTGGTGGAAATCTGAAAGTCCCCAGGGCCAAGTGGGAGGAAGTTAGGTTATTGGAGGTGTGCCCTCAAAGGGGATACTGGGACTGCAGTTTCTTCCTGTTTCTCTGTTTCCTGGCTGCCCTAAGGGGAGCAGCTTTCCTCCACCATGAACTCCTGCCATGATGTACACAGGCCCAAAGCAACAGGGCCAAGTGACCATGGACTGAAACCTCTGAAGCCATGAACCCAAATATACCTTTCCTTCTTATAAATTGATTATCTGAGGTATTTTGTTACAGTGATGGAAAGCTGACTGAAACACCTAATAGCAAGGCATTGACCTGAAAGAGAAAATATTTCTATGGATGTAGTAGAGCTACCTCCATAAGGTAAGTGTGTAAAACTGTCAGGAGCTCTCTTCTGATTCTTACTGTAAGGGAAAATGTAAGACGCTGGACTGAGTGTCTCTCTATGAATTGGTCCAGGAACTGGGTTTCAGCCTATGTAGCAGCTGCACCTCTTTAACTTAAACTGATGGCACTCTTGCTTCCTTTTGTCCGATCCTCTTGTTTTTAGCAAGTTTTCACTTGAAAACAATTTTTAATTGGTGTGTTATAATTATATATTAATAATGGGATTCATCATGTTGTATTTGTATATGCACATAATTTTCTCAATCTCCTTCCCCAGTACCTTTCTTTCCCTCTCCTTTTCTCTCTCCTGATCCACTTGCTCTCCTCTACCAATCTCCCATTATTACTATTATTATTATTATTAGTGAATTATCATCATATATAAGTGGGATTCATTTTTGTTTATTTGTACATGGACATAGCATAGATTTTGTTCCCTAATACATGTACCCCATACCTTCCCCTCTGCTTCTCTCTTGATCTGCTTCTTCTACTCTATTGTTTTCTCTTCTGTTTATAAAAAATTAGAACTAGAATGTTTTAGGGAGGAGAGACTGCAGAAATCATGTAGGTTTATCTCCTTATTTATAGATGTAGAAAGTAGCGCAGAGAATTTGCCTGAAGTTATGAAGGTAATATGTGGCAAAATTGGGATCCACGTCTGAGTTTGGTATGTCCTTTGAACCACACTGTGATCTGCATTGGAACAAATTGGTCTAAAGATATGACTGCTCCAAAGAATTTGGATTCTTTTTTTAAAAATGTTTAGTTGTAGATGGACACAGTATCTTTATTTGTTTATTATTATGTGGTGCTGAGGATCGAACCCAGTGCCTTCACGCATACGAGGCAAGCACTCTGCCACTGAGCCACCACCCAAGCCCAAGAATCTGGATTCTTAAATCCTAAAACAAATTATTTAGGATGCACAATGTCATGAGAGAAAATACTGGGAATAGTGAGCAAACATTGAGAATATTAGTATAAAAGAAAATTGTAACTATTTAAAGGAAAACAAAATGTTACCTCTATCCTTATGTGTACAATGAGGCTTAGATTATTTTCTAAATTGCTGAAATCCAATTTGACAAAGCAATTATCTTGAAAAGACTTGATAATGAACCCAAAGTCTTATTTACTGATTTTATATAAACTAATGTACACTGAAATGTTATGTATGGAAATGAAGATCCATTTGTTCCTGGCACACATGGAGAGCTCAGTAAATATTTGTTGAATGATTAAACTAAAATTACAGTGCCAGAGAGGTTAGCAATTGATTATGGACATATTAATAAGGTGCATAAAACATAGTGTTGAGAAAATTTGCACAGATTTGCACACTTTACATGAAGCACAAAAACAAACAAGATTAATTTAAACTTTCAGAAGTCAGGATAGTAGTCATTCTTGGAATGGGTTGCTGGAAGCTGCTGGAAGCTTCTGGAAATTGCTGGAAGGAAATCTGCAGGGCTTGCCATGTTGTTTCTTGATCTGGGTGCTAGTTATGTATGTTTTCAGTTTGTAAAAATTGAGTTATAAATATGTACCTTATTGTGATTAAAAAATTCAAAAATATATATAGCATTTCATCATAGGAACAAAACAGTTTAATAAATACTGAGCTCTTAGAAGAAATTCCTATTAGCATAATTTTTTTTCCTATTAGCATAAATTTTAAAAGAAGTTATTGGGGTGGAGTGTTGACTTTCCATAATGCTGTAAAGTTTGAAACACTCACACTGTCACAGAATAAATAGAACTTTGTCTTTGGTTTCCCAAAATTTTCAGCTGCCTCTAGACTTCTGATGGCTTTATCACATATTTGATAGTTACAAAGCAGGTTTTAGTCATTGAGGTGATACATGGCTATGTCAGAGGGCTTACATAACCATAGAAGCTGAAGAAGTTTTGTAAGCTGCAAAAGTTTAGAAAAGCACAACCCACGATGCTCGACAATTGAATTACTTTGCCAGCTTTATGAAAGCATTTTTTTTGCCTAATTCATTAAATGTATAATGTTGAAGGATAATCTTTCTAAATTAGTAAATTAGTTTTGGAAAATTGCATCTAAATAAGTACCCTTTATTTTAGAAGGAGGATAATGTTAGGAACGTTAACATGTATAGAATACAGTTTGAGAAATAGCTGATACCCTTTAAAGGTTTCACAGTCTGATTTTCAGATGCTCTCCCCCACCCCTTTGGGTTAAAGCAGGAATATTCCATGAACCATTTAGGAAGAGGGAAACAGATCGTGAGTGAAATAGGTGTGGATGATGTTCCTGAGAAAAACTTGCCTAGGTTATCAGCAGTTTAGCTAAAAAATTAACTTCAGTGGAGTTTTTATCAGTTTCCCATCTAAGCTCTTCTTCAAGTGAAGCTGTTGAACATTTATGTAACTATCTCTTAGGACTTAAGAAGTATACAATTTCCAAAATCTCCTGCAGGGAAATAGGCCCTAACTGTTTCCCCAAATACACTGCACTTGAGAGCTGGCTGTCTTTTTAGTCTAGTCAGAACAAAGTAATCCTTTCCTTCAAGAGATTTGTTCATTCAACTTTTGACAGCTGCCTTTCTTGTCTACTGAAGTTAAAACATAGGTGAATTCACATTCCACCATGATGGTCTCAATAAGTTAATTCAATTATTACATCAAAAAAGCTCCTATTTAAGTAGGGTCCAGCCACACTTTCTCCTCAATGGAATGTGCAGTGTGTATTTCAAAGTGAATTAAAAAGTGGATGCAAACTAGACCCAGGTGGCTGGTGTATATTTTTGTAGTATTTAAACAATTAATTGGCCTATTTCTTTTTAAGGAAAGCTAAGAAGGGAAAAAAGCCTCCAAAGAATTAAACCTGATACCATCATCATATTAATAGCTATGTTTATCTGAGACGGTGGTGCAACATCTGCATTCCCAGCGACTTGGGAGGCTGAGCCACAGCAATCGCTAGTTCAAAGCCAACCTGAGCAACTTAGTGAGATCCTGTCTCAAAATAAAAAATAAAAAGGCCTGGAGTATAGCTCTGCATTAGAGCTCTCCTGGATTCAATCCCCAGTATTGTGAAAAAATAAATAAGTAAATAATGACTATCTTTACTTAGCACTTCAAGGTGTACCAAAAAAACATTCCCTAATTTTTTTTACCTTATTCAATCCTTATAACAATTCTATAAATACTAGTTAGGTATGATTATTATTTCTATTTTAGAAATGAAATAACCCTGACTCAGAGGGCAGAAATGGAGGTGTCTCTCTGTGTCCCCAGACAGGGTATATCTTTTCTATACCATACAGTCTTGTGATCAGAAAGGAGAAGAATATTTTTCTGGAAAACAAATGTTTGCAAAGATAGGTTGGACTATAATTGATAAAATGAGAATATTGTTTTTGAATTACACAAATTTTTTTCAAAATAACAATTCATTTTATTCAACAAATTAATTTTACTTCCAAAATGCATACATGCATGTGTGTACATATTGTTTCTGTGCTGATGAAGGAACCCAAGGTCTTGTGCATGTTAGGCAAATGTTCTATCACTGAGCTACCCATTTTTTTCTAAATTTTCTATCACCCTTAAGCTCCCATTTTTAAAAAATTTAACAAATATTTGTTGAGCATCTCCTGGGAGTCACAAAGGATGCTAGGTTCAGCAGGGGCAAAGCGTGGAGAGGAATATGCATGGTCCCTGTCCTCTCCAAGATTACAAAGTTGCCAGGAAGACATAGTTAAACAGTCATGCACAAATGAATAAATACAGTCATCCCTTCACGTCTATAGGGATTTGGTTCTAGGACTCTCTTGGATACCAAAATCCTCAGATGCTCAATCACTTATCCCTATACTTAATGGCACAGAGTTAGCAATGTAATCCTTACACATCCTCCTGTGTATTTTAAATCACCTCTAGATCACTTGTAATATCTAACACAATGTCAATGCCCTGAAAATAGTTGTTAGACTGTTTAAAGAAGAGTGACAAGAAAAAATGACTGTACACAGTCAGTACAGAAGGCAATTTTTTTCCTGGAATATTTTTGATCTGCCATTGTTTGAATCTGCAGATGCAGAACCCGTGGATACTGATGACAAACTGGTTAAAATTATGATAAATCCTACAAAAAAACCATAGAGAATACTATGAGGGATGATTACCAGGGAACTTAATGTAGACAGGGAAGGCCTCTTGGAGGAAGCGGCATTTAAGAATTCAAGCAGGACTTAGCCAGGTGAAGAGTTGGGGTGAGGAGAGGGAACAGTTTTCCAGATAGTGGGAGCAGCATGTGCCAAGTCCCTAAGCCAGAGATATTGGGACCTCTGAGAGATGGAAGGAGCCAGGTATAACAAGAGCATGGTGAATGACGGAGAGAGAGACACAGTTTGGAGGCTGCAGAGGTCAGTAGGGTTTTCGGAAGATTTTGAGTAGGGATACAACTTGCATTTTAAGATCATTATAGCTGCTGCTATATGAAGAATGGATTGAAGAGAGGAGGGGTGAGGGACTGGAAGAAGAGATGAGATAAATCTAGAAGAAGAGGGTTTCATTAAAGCCAAGAGATGAGAGCGTTTGGGAATGAGGCAGAGGTCAAGTGTGTTTAGCAGTCATCAGATGTTTCCAAGGCAGCTCTTGGACTTCGAAACACGGAGGTCCACAGGGAGAGGTGGAAGCCACATTGGGGTGAGCTGAGTGGAGGCAGCCTGTGGAGGCCACTCTTCAGGGAAACTTAGACTTCAAGGAAAGGGGGATGGTGGGGAAGAAGCTAGGAGGGAGTGTGAGATGGTCTAAAATTTGGTGCCTCTATGTTAAAATCCTAAGCCCAATGTGATGGTGTTAAGGGGTGGGTCCTTGTTGGGAGGTGATTAGGCCATAGGGACAGAGCTCCAGGAGAGGGATTGGTGCCCTTATAGAATAGATCATGGCTTCCTTCATCTGATGACACAGCAAGAAAGCACCATCTGTGAATCAGAGCCCTCTCCAGACGCTGAATCTGCTGGTGTGTGTATGTTGGATTTCCAGCCTCCAGAACCGTGAGAAATTAAATTTCTGTTGTTTATAAACCACACAGTCTATGGTATTTGTAAATAGCAGCCCAAGCAAAGTGAGAATTAGGAGATCAAAGGGAAAATCTTGATAGCGGAACCCACTTTGGCATTCGGCTCAATGATGAAAGTCACCTACCATTGAGGGTGTCATGGATGACGGTGGTGGTGGTGATGTGTGGAGTGAATGTCATGCAGACATACATGATTGGTTAATCAATGGACTAAAGTCCTGGGAAGTCACAAGAGGATGTGATCAGGTGTGTGTGTGGAACATTTTATATAACTTTACCCTGCTTCTAGGATAGAGTGAATGACACTTCCATTACTGTGATAAGAGGGGAAGGAAGAGAAGATGAGTTTATAGATTTGGTGTGGGAGGATGGACACACTTCTTTCCAATAGGTAGACATTTCTTTCCCCGCTTCATGCAGCACAAAACAAGGTCATAGTGAAGGGCAAGAAGAGAGCTGGAGCAGATTGAGGACATATAAAATCACCATTGTGAAGAGAAGGAGAGAAGCTCACCAGGCAAGGTCCTTTGGAAACAGTGGAGATGACCTTAATACTAGTCTGCACTCTGGGTGCTCTTCTCTGTAGTGTTCAGCCATGCCTTATTTGGGGTTTGCCTAGGTTTGGACGTATATGGAAGAGTTGTGGATTGATTTAGGCGATCGATCCTTTGGGCATCCTTTGGGAGATGCTTATGGGAAGTGGATGCGTTCTGGAAGTGGATATAATACAGCAAAGGGAACTGAATCCACAGGACTTTAGCTGCACCGACATTGAATTTCTGACTTCTCTGGTTCTTTTATGGGGAACCAAGGCACAGATTTAGGCTAAGAGGTGGAATGTGGACATTGGAAATTTAGTTTCTGGCTGCTGGATTCCACTGAAGTGCTCCACACTTTATAAGATTGACAGGTAAAATACGGGAAATCCCATGATGAGTGCAGAAGTATGCATTTCTGGAGTTCATAGTCATCTCAGGGTGCTGCCCTGCAGTGAGCTCTCAAAGTCACTCTCTGGTCATTTCTCCATAGTAAGTAGAACCACCAGTCCACCCTCTTGCCCAAATCCAGCCCCTTCCTTGACCCTGCCTCCCTCCAGTTTTGTCCTCTCTCTTTCCTTTGCAGTGGGCCTTTGACTTCTGCCTTCTCCACTTGGCTCTTCCCTCACTGGTCAGCCACCTTCCACACCAGCTTGACCCTCCATAGCACCACTTTCCAGGTCTCAAATGATTTTCTAGTGTTTGTGTCCAGTGGAAACTCTTCAACTCCTGGCTTTCTTCACCTCTCCTGTAATATGTCCGCTATGGAATCCACAACTTAGTCAATTCCTGGTATGAGTCTCTCCTAGTCTCCTACCTATATAATTGGCAAATTCTTCTCAGCCTTTTTTTTTTTGGTAATTTCTTCATCCTCTCAGAGGTCCCTAGACCCCTGTCCTGGGTTCTCTTATCACTCTGACATGGAAGGACATTCCTGTATGTCCAACTGGGCAACTTATCTCATGAGTCTCACACTCAACATTCAGCTCTGAACGTCATCCTCTTCTTTTGCGGAGCCCTCTGTCTTTGCAAATGTCACACTCTCCACCAGGTCCCTCAAGTGAGAAACCAAAGGATCATTGTGAATTTCTCTTTTGTCCTCTTGCTCTCTGTTGCTCTAATCACAAAGTCCCATCTGGTGCATGTCTTCAACATCTCTTACCTCTGCTCCCTTTCCACATCCCAGTGGGCATCGCTTCAGTTCAGGCTCTTCTCCCTCTTGCCTGAGACGTGACAAAACCCACCTTTTATTTCCTCCTACATCTAGATGCATCTCCACAACCAACTTGTTATCTTAGTATGCAAACTATGTCTTGTTGGTCCTTTGCAAGAAATCCTTCAACAGCTCTGCATCACCTAGGGGCATATGATTTTTACTCTTTCAAAAGGCATAGAAGGCTGGGGATATAGCTCAGTGAGGAGAACTTGCCTAGCATACATGAGGCCTGGGTTTGACCCCCAGAAGAAAAGAGGGCATAGAAGTCTGTTCACAATGGGGCTACTACTTTTCACTCAGGTCTCAGAGCTCTTGCTCATTAAGCATATGGGTCTTCTTATCAGCAACCGTGGTCTCTTGTGCCTCTTGGCCTTTGCATATGCTGTTCCCTTTTCCTGAAATATCCTCCAAAGATTATTTGTCACACTAAGTGGAATATTTACTATTTTCCTGGCTTAATACCTGAGGGTCCAAAATGGAGATCAGAGCAGCAATAAGTACAGTAGCCTCACCTTAACAATGGTTTTACTTGCTGCAGATTCAGTTACCCATAGTTAACCATGATATGAAAATATTAAATGAAAATTCCTGAAATAAACAGTTCATAAGTTTAAAATTATGCACTATTCTGAGTAGGATGATGAAATCTTGCACTATCTCATTCTTTCCTGTATCAGACATGAATTCTCCTTTCTTCCAGTGTATCCGTATTGTATATGCTACCCACCTGTTAGTAGCTATCAGATGGACAGGTGTGGTATTGCAGAGCTTGTGTTCAAATAACCCTTATTTTACTTACTAATTTCTCTAAAATACAAGAATAGTGATGCCACTATTAATTCAACTTTGCCAAACAGAAATCATAAAGTACTTCCTTTAAATGAAAAGGTAAAACAACAATAAGATGTTTTGAGAAAGGAAGATCATTTCCCATCACATAACTTTTATTACAGTCTATTGTTATAATTGTTTTATTTTATTATTAGCTATGATTATTGATCTCTTACTGTGCCTAATTTATATTTGGAAGAAAAAATAAAATAATTCTGGTGCTTGAAAGTTTTTTCTTGCTTGCTTGTCTTTTTTTTCTTTTTTTCCACTAGGGAGGATTGAACCAGGGGCAGTTTTCCCTTAAGCCATGTCCCCAGGCCTTTTTATCTTATTTTTTATTTTGAAGTAGGGTCTCATTGAGTTGCTGTGGCTGACCTCAACTTGCAATTCTACTGCCTCAGGCTCCTGAGTTGCAGGGCTAACAGGTGTGTACCATCATACTTGGCTTGGTGTTAAAGAGTTTCTAAAAAGGAGCCTATTACAGACTTTCTCAAGTGCAGAACTATACCTAAATTGCACAATGAATACAACGCTAGTAGAGGAACATGGGATATTATGTACACTTGTACCAATATAGTGAAATATTGTCTCACCAATGAATTAACCCTTTCAAGAAATTATTCCAAATATATTCACATGCACTTAAACATTGAAAATATAAGGAGAAAAAACAAAATACCAAAATGTTAAAATTTTAAACAAGATATATAGTATAAATCAATGATCATCAAATCAAGATGTGTACCAAGGCTGTAATAAATTAAGAAATGCTTATCTCCATCAGTAAGTAGATTGGACACCATGCATTTATGCATGTGGCAACCACACTCATTGATTCCCAGCATTTTAACATTTTTTAAAAGGTAGATCATCAAGAATTAAGAAGCATGCAACTTTATAATGCAGTTAAGTACTTTTCTTATACTTTAAATGTCTTCTAGAGAAAATCAAAACAGCATATGCTTCTTGTTTTGTTTTGGCAGAATTTGGAAGAACATGTTCAGGAGCAGTAGTGTTCTGTGAGATATGGTTCGTGAAACACTATTATAAAGTTTAAACTACCACTAACTCATGCTATGGACAAAAGAATGTGTTTGGGGTACTCCCTTCAAAATATTAGTCAGGCATTTAATGAAGACACTGCAGGGTGACACTTATGAGCTTTTACATTGAATGTGCATGACAAATTATTGAACCTTCCCCAGCTGTGTTAGGAGATGAGCAACGGGGATTCAAGAACACATCACTGAATGCATAGATCAGAGAAAATTCTGCGATGTTTTGCCTTTTGACCCCCCACTGAATGGAGACTTCTTAATAAACAGATTATTTAACACTATTTGCCGGTCCTAACAATGCTGGTTTAAACAACTTGATTTCTTGTTGTTCAAGATTTATGTTCCTTACTGTCTCCTCGGTATTAGTTTTCTCTTGCTGTACAGCAAACACTCCTACATTTAGCAGCTTAACATAACAAACACTTATTATCTCACCATGTTGGTGGGTCAGGAATTTGGGTGCAGCTTAGCTGGGAGTCTTGGACTCCAGGACTCCAGGTCTATTGTGAGTTTGTCACCGAGCTGCCAGCCTGGGTTGTAGTCTCATCTGAAAGCTTAATTAAAGTAGGATCTCTTCCAAATCCCCTCATGTGGTTGTTGGCAGGTTTTAGTTCCTCATGGGCTATTGGACTAAGGGCCTCAGTCCCGTGTTGGCTGTTGGCCAGAGTCCTCCCTTTGTTCCTTGCCAGGTGTATTTCTCCACGGGGCATCTCACAACATGGCAGCTGAGATAGGGAGAAAGGGAGAGAGAAATCCCAAGAGGGAAGCCATTTTTTTTTCATAACCTAATCTCATCACTTCTACCATTTTTTTCCAGTAGAGGCAAAATCTCAAATGGAGGAGAGTACACAGTTTGAAAATGCCAGGAGTGGGGATCACTGGAGGTCACCTTTGTGACTTCTTACCAATTCACTTCTCTTAGTTCCCATACTTCCCTCTACCCAGTGCTCCCCAGTCCCACCTGGTGACCTGTGGCAGCAAAACTGGCATGAATTTCTTCTTCCTTCTCCACAATTTCACAGATAGATTTGTTCTTACCATTGATCTTAGCAACCATAACATATGATTTTTTTCCTTATTGAGTCAAAAACATTCACTGTTTTAATTAAAGGAAGCTCTTCATGACTTCTCATTGGCATATCTGAACAGTCAACATCACTACTCTATACTTTAAAACCATTAGTAAGTAAAATAAGGATTACCTGCACACAAGCACAAAGTCATCGCTACAGTTAATCTGGAAACTGAGCCAGCTACTGAGTAACTAAAGGGTAGGTAGCATATACATCATGGATACACTAGACAAAGGGATGATTCCTGTCCTGAGCAGAATAGAACAGGATGGTGCAAGAGTTCATCATACTACAAAGAATGGGGTACAATTTAAAACTCATGAATTATATATTTCTGAAAATTTCAGTTTAATACTTTCAGTTGATCAAAGGTAACTGAAGTGGCAGAAAGCAAAACTTCAGATAGAGGGACTACTGTTCACTTGTATGCAGATGAACCTGAAATTATTCAGTCACTACTTTCTCCTAACTATAGAATGATTTATTTAATTGTTTACTTGATTAATTCATTCTATTTGGACATCTCAAAAGGACCTCAAACCAAATGCCTTTGCTAGAACTTGTGCTTCCCAATTTCTACCTCCATAACTCGTTCTTTCTGGAATTCTCCACCTTAGTAAGTGGAACCATCAACTACTTCTTTTGCTCAAGTATGAGTCTTTGGTTCTTCTGGCTCCTCCATCCTCTATTCCAATCTATCACCAAGTCCTATAATTTTCCTGTTTTCTAACTATATATCCAACCTGTCCATTTATCCACTCTGTCTGCCCCTCTATGGGTCTTCATGCTTTTCTGCTCTGCAAAGCAGCCTATTAAATGGTTTTAAATAAGGTATTGAGTTATATTTCTCTTGGTTGAAACTTTTTGGTGTCATCTCATTATCCTTCAAAAATCAAAATTTCTCAACCATTGTGATAGGCCTTTTGCTTGTCTTTCCAACCTCATTGTCTTTCCACTCAACCTGCATTTACTATGTATCGGTGGTATTAGCTTTCAGCATTTCTTAAGTGCACCAGGTTCTGAAAGGCAAGTCTACCTGGACTTTCATAAGCTATTCCTTCAGCTTGAAGTTCTTTCCCCCATTTCCCCTCTTCCTGCACAGCTACTTTTTGCATTTATCCAAAGTAGTAATTATAGGTTTATTCATTTTGTTTATTTGTTACCTACCTCATAATATAGTAAGCCCATGAAGACAGAGACCAAGGCTGCTTTGTTCACCGTTGTACACTCAGCACCAAGCACTTCATATTGAGTAAACGGACAATCTCACAGTCAATGCTCCAAGTCTCAACTCAAATCTGCTTCCTTAATAGCATTTCCAGGCCATGAAGTCTTAACGACCTAGGGATTCCTTCTATACATGATTTGTAAATGTTATAGACCAACCCTGTAGCAATTGCCTTGATGAGTTGAAAAATCTTTGCACTCCCATCTCCACAATAGCCATATGCCCACTGAGGGCAGGGACTTTGTCTCCTCATCCCTGAAACCCTAAGCCTGCTGTGGAGTGCCCAGTGGACACAGGTCTTCTTGACACGTTTGCCTAATGACATGAGAGTGTTTTTGTTAGCAGCCCTCTTTTGGCCCTCAGGTGGGAAGAACGGAGCTCTTTTCCTGGCTCAGGAATAAAACCTAGTCCCTTGACTAGTCTGCTAGGTGCCTCCTTCTGGACCCTGTAGCAACCTGAAGCCAAGAGAGACCCTGTCTGGGAAGTGCCCTTTGAGGTCCTGTGATTTTGCTTTGGGAAACATACTTGCGGTAGGAAAGAACACATTAGTCCTAAAAATAACATCCCCTTCCTAAAAGGGAAGAGAAATTGACATGGGAAAAAGGTAATTATGGGAAAATGCTTAGCATAGAGCACACAATTCCCTAAACTTTTAAGTGACAACTCCACCATTTTAGTAATTGAAGTCAAGTCGCTTTTTCTTTCCCTTTAGTTACCATCCAATGACATGGACAGATTTCATTCTTTCCTTAATAAAGTGTGTCTGGGGACAGCAACTCCATCCTGCTGGTGTCCTTTGGAAGATGCTGGTGCTGGGGAGCCTGAATTTGAGACAGGTGTATGTGTGCCTGAACGAGCTGTTCCAGATGCCAGAAGATTCTGTTCTGGAGAGGGATGTGAAGGAAAATTATGAGAACAAGTGTCCTATTCATATGCTAGGAAAATAAATGTTTTACTAATCCTTAAATAACATTTTACTCTGAGGTGTATTGGCAAATTTTAGTTTTATTTCTGTATGAAAGTTTCATTTTTAGAAGTGTGATTTATGCACATTTTGGTAGAAGAGGTGACTGCTAAAATTAGTTTCTGTCATCCTATGCTCATGTCTGTATTGGAAGAGGATAATATAATTTAAAAATCCTGACATTTTTGTTATGTTTAATGAATAACAATATCATCACTGATTATGATTTAGTTTAACTCTTATAAATGTGCATGCTTTTCAACGTTTTGACTTCTGATAGAGAAAGTATGTGACCAAGAAGGTGTCCCATACATTTTCTTTCCCCACTTCAGGCCCACCAAGAAAACTCCATCATTAAACAAATATTTATTCAGCACCTTATGTGCCAGGCCCAGTGCAGAGAGCGGGGATACAACAATGCCAGAGTCTGGAGTTTTGGCTAGGTGAGAATGGGGCGTGGTCGATTTTCACCTGCACAGAGCAGACTAACTGCTTGACACCTGTTCTGCCCCAGCTCACTTGTTTATAGAGTCAATTTTATGAGCTTCCATAAAATAAAATTGGGAAAATAATGCTGCCTAAAAGCAAAACAGTAGTTTCTCTTTACTTCTGGAATATACCATATGGATCTTATTGGAGGAGATCAAGCCTATTTAATATATTCTATAAAATCAAAAGGAAAAAATTTAGCTTGCACTTATCAAGGGGAAGCCAGGGTGACCACGTTCATTGTGTGCCTGCATATGTCCTGAAGCTAAAATTTGCTGTGGATAGTCATGACATCTACATTTCACTCTAGATAGTCAAATATCCGGGTATCTAGACATAGGCTCCAGGAAAGCCTCTTCACTCCTCAGGGCCTGACTCCATCCCCCTTCAACTGAGAGGTGAAAATCTCCCTTCCACTTAGTCTCCTCTACCTTCTCACTTTTCCATATCATCATCTCATTCTCTTGCATACAAGATGCTGCTGGAATTTTTGTTTCAATCATTAAAAATGATTTCCAAAACTTAAAATGGAAAGGACAGGCTATGGCATGTGCAGATATTCCCACTCCTTTTGTCTTCCCCTCTTTCTTTCTGATGCACCAAGATCTCTTTTATCATCTCCTCTCTGTTGGAGAAATTTCCTTTAGCTATTCTTTAAGGGTAAGCACTCTCGTAATAAGTGCTCTTAGTTTCCCTTTATCTGAAAATGACTTACCCAAAGGCGTTGAAAACATATGAGCCCCAAAATCTGCACACCGGTGTTTACAGTGGCTCTGTTCAGAAACCCCCAACCCTGGACGCAACCCACCTTCAGGAGGTAAATGGTTCATATAAACAGTGAAATATTATCTAGTGCCAGAAAGAAATGAGCTATCAAATCATGGAAAGATATGGAGCAAACTTAAGTGCATATTATTACATAAAAGAAGCTGGTCTAAAAAGCCCACAAAAGTACCTGATTCCAACTATATGCCATTCTGGAAATGGAAAAACTATTTTTAAAAAAGCAAAAAAGATAATAAGTTTTTTGAAATTGGTGGAGTGAGAGAGTGAGGAAGGAGAAGGTAGATCACAGGGTATTTGCGGGGCAGAGAGTCCACTCTGCATGATAATGTAATGCGGATGTATGTCATTATACATTGTTCCAAACCCATAGGATGCACGACAGTAACGGTGAACCCTGGGCTGGGTTGTGGCTCATGGGTAGCGTGCTTGCCTAGCACACGTGAAGCACTGGGTTTGATCCTCAGCATCACATAAAAAATAAATAAATAAAATAAAGGTGTTATGTCCATCTATGGACTTTGGGTGGTCATGATGTGTCAGTATAGGTTTAACAATGTTAACTAATGTACTGTTCTGGTGGGGGAAGGGTATGCATGTGTGGAAGGTATATGGGAAATTTCCATACTTTCCTTGTAAGTTTAATAGAAATCTAAAACTATCTTAAAAATAAAGTTAAAAAAAGACAATTAACTGACAGCAACACAGAGATCAATCAAATGTGGGAATTGTTCCACATTATCCAAATCATCAAGGATTTTAAAGCAGCTGTCATAAAAATGCTTCCACTGTCAATTACACATTCTCCTAACACAAATGAAAAAGCAGAAAATCTTTGCAAAGAATAGAAGACACACGCGCATGCGCACACACACAGAGACCCCCCAAATGGAAATTTTAGAACTGAAAAAATTCAATTACAGACGTAAAAAAACCCAAAACTTATAGGATAGGCTCAATAATAGAGGTGGAGATGACAGAGTATAGTGTCAATGAACTTCAGGACACACCAATAGCATTTATCCAATCTAAAAAACAGAGAAAACAGATTGGGTGAAAAATTAGTCAGTAGAACCACAGCAACATGTGGGACAATAACAAAAGATGCAACATTTTATCATCAGAGTCCCAGAAAGAGATAGGCAAGAGAGTCAGACTGAAGAGGATTTGAATAAATAATGGCTGAAAACTCTCCATATAGTTTGGAAGACGCACACCTTCATATTTAAGAAGCCAAGCAAATCCCAGACTAAGTAAACCCAAAGAAATCCACTCGAAGATTCATCATAATTTAACACCTGAATATGAACAAAAAGAGAAAATTTGAATGCAGCTTGGGAGCAGCAGCCGGTTGCATATAGGGGTAACAAGTTGAGTGGCAGCAGGTTCTCATCTGAAACCAAGAGGCTACCAGAAAGTCACACAAGTGACTGAAAGAAAAGAATTGCCAATTGCAAATTCTACATCCACTGAAACTATCCTTTAGGAATAAAGGGAAAATAAAAATACATGGTCTCTTAGTATCTGAGAAGGATTGGTTCCTAGTTCCAGCCCCTATACTCTTGAATCCTTGGATGTTCGAGTGTCTGGTTCAAAATGGAGTCGTATTTGCACAAAACCTATGCATATCTTCCTGTATACTTAAATCATCTCTAGTGTACTTACAATACCTGATACAATATAAATGCTACATCGCTAGTTGTTATACTGTCTTGTTTAGAGAACAATGACAAGAAAAGCATCTGTACATGTTCATTACAGACATGTTTTTTTTTCCCCAAAATACTTTTGACCTCTAGTTGGTTGAATGTGAGGGTGCAGAACCTGCAGATAAAGGAGGGTTGACTAATTCTCAAAGAAAAACTAAAAGAAGTTGTTGTCAGCAGACTTGTTCTTAAAGACTAGCCACAGGAAGTTCTTCAAACAGAAAGGAATTGATAAAGGAAAGGATCTTGGAGCATCAGGAAGGAAGAAAGCATAACAAAAGGATCAGAAACTTGATATAAACTACAGACTGTCCTTTTCCTTATGAGTTCTAGAAATCATATTGGATTCTGGCAATGAAAACGCAGGACAGTGAAATAAAGAGAAAAGTGGGAAAGCAGAGGGGACCAAATGGGAGCAAGATCTTCACACCTCACTTGAAGTGGAAAAATGTGGATATTAATGAACTGATAAGTCACATGTGTTTACCAGTCACCAGAGCAACTGCCACGAGTACTATACAAAAAGATTGCTCAAAAATGTCATGAAGAGATTGATCACGATGGAATCCTAAAAAAGTTCAAGAAACACACAGGAAGGCAGGAAAAGTTGATGCTAAACTCGACTTTCCTAGAAAATCCCATAATTTAGAGTTAAAAATGAGTTCTGTAAGAACTCAACAGAGACTGACTTGAAACAATGGTTAGGGACAGTAGATTGGAGAGTCAAGAAGCTCGGCTTTGGGTTAATAACAAATAAATACAAATGAGTAAATGAAACACTGAATAAAAGCTTAGTGATATAATCGACCCATTATTAATCTACTCAGAATAAAGACAGTGTTACCTTCTAAAGCAAAGGCTGAATTTTAATTGTTACACCCTAAGATGAAAACCATGGTAATGCTTTCCCTTTGTAACATTTTAAGATTCTATTGATTTCCTTTTTCTTTTCATTCTTTCTTTCTTTTATTTTTTATTTTATTTTTTGGTCCCAGGGATTGAACTCAGGGTACTCGACCACTGAGCCACATCCCCAGCCTTATTTTGTGTTTTATGCAGAGACAGAGTCTCACTGAGTTGCTTAGTGCCTCACCCTTGCTGAGGCTGGCTTTGAACTCACGATTCTTCTGTCTCAGCCTCCCTAAGTGCTGAGATTACAGGTGTGCACCACTGTACCTGGCTTCTATTGATTTTCTTCGAGGGTCTCTGGTCATGCTTTGGAAGGGCTCTCTGGATTCCCAAATCGTCTTGCTTTGGGCTGCTGTGGTTTGCTCAGCTTTTGCACCTCCTGGAAAACTTGAATGCACAGAGACCCTGTGGTCACAGAGCAGCAGAGCAGTGGGGTAATACAGAGCAGGAAAAGTGTACAGGTCCCCAGTTCCCTGCCTGTCTTCTCAAAGCCATCATAGCTGTCTTGCGCAAGTGTGTGAGCATCTTTTCCTTCTGGTCAATGCTCATCTGCACGTAGCATTAGTGGTCTCTATCTTCTCGATGTTTCTGCACGTGTTCTTCATAAGTGTGTCTCTTGATGGTCAAAGACAGTAACAATTGGAGCTTCCAGGGATCTGGTGTTCTGGGTGTTTGCCATGAGTTTGTTTATAAAAATTGTTGCTTGATATGTAGCTCCTCTCTCTGGTTGGTCACTTTCAAAGGCTGGACTCCTTTCACAACATCATCAAAATTCTCAGTTCTAGGGATGTTCTGGTAGTCTTTGGAAGGCATGGAAGGGAGTGAGTGGATCTTGGTCTTGCTTGGGCAACACAGGTTTCTGGATGGCATAGCCACCCGCAGCCTGTAGGAGGAGATGTTGAAGCCACAGTCCTGACTGCTCTGAGGGAGGCCTGATGCATGCTCCCTCTTCCCAGGGGGCTGGAGGCTGCGACCTGGGTCACTGCCTGGATTGGGATGGATCTCAGTGCCTCCACGTGGCCCATGCTCTACTTTTTCTTTTTTAAAAATAAACTTTATATTTGGCATAATTTTAAGCTTACAGAAAAGTTGCAAAGATAGTATAGAGAGTTCTGGATATCTCAAGCCCGTGTCTCCTATAATTATAACATACTGCCTTACATTATTATGAGACATTTGTCATAACCAATGAAACAATATTAATATGTTATTTTAAAACTAAAATCAATTTGAATTCCATGAATTCAATATCCTTTTCTTCAGTATCCTTTTGTTTTTCTGCTCCAACATCCCCTCTAGGATATCCCATTTATAGTTTATAGGAGTCTTATTTGTTTGCATTTTTATTTTTTGACATGGGATTTCACCATCTTTCCCAGGCAGGCCTCCAATTCAGAGTCAAGCGATCCTTCTGCCTCAGCCTGCTGAGTAGTAGAACTATAGGTGAGCACCACAGACCCAGCTTATAGGATTCCTTTTAAAACTAATTCTTAATGATCAAACTTTATATCTTGGATGAGATTCTATATTCAGAAACAGAGCTAGGTATTAACACTTAGGGAATCTTGTTGGAAGGCTGTTTAAAGGGACTGGAGGTTTGGTTCAGGGGGAGGGCACTTGCCCAGGATGCATGAGGACCTAGGTTCAATTCTCAGCTCAAGATACACACATACATGCACAGGCTATTAAGGAACATATGCTTTTCCCCATATTTTTATTGGTGTTTTATAGTTGTATATAATGGTGGCATTTGTTGTTAAATATTCATATATGCACAAAATATAACAATATAATTTGGCCGATATCATTCCCCAATAATTCCTCTTTCCTCCCCTTGGTACTCTTCCTCTCCTTACTGATCTTCCTTCAATTTTCTTGAGATCCACCCCCACTTTCTTCTCCTCTTTCCTCTCTAGCTTCCACATTTGAGAGAACACATATGACCCTTGACCTTCTGAGTTTGGCTTATTTTGCTTAACATAATGGTTTCAAGTTCCACCCATTTTCTTACAAATGACATAGTTTCATTTTTCTTTATGACTGAATAAAACTCAGTTGTGTATATATACCACATTTTCTTTATCCCCTCATCCATTGATAGACAGGGATGTTCTGGTAGTCTTTGGTTGGCTGTTTTCACAGTTTGGCTATTGTGAATTATGCTGGGTATGCATGTGTCATTGTAGCATGATGACTTTAAATCTTCAGTGTAAAAACCAAGAAATAGTGTAGCTGGGTCATATGGTGAACCATGCTTAGTCTTTTGAGGAACCTCCACACTGATCTCCATAGTGGTTGTACTAATTTATAATCCCACAAACAGTGTGAAAATGTTCCTTTTTCTTCCACATCCTCTCCAGCATTTATTACTATTTGTATTCTTGATGACTGCCATTCTGACTGGAGTGCCATGAAGTCTCAGGGTAGTTTTGATTTGCATTTCCCTTATTACTTTGAGGGACTCATCTTGGGGCTATCCTTGCATAATGAAACTCCGAATGTTTACTTTGAGTCTAAGCCCTGATAGAGATCGTAAAGGCTCTCCGCTGCTAGTTGGTGTGATCAGTGTATTAGCCCATAACCATTAGGGCATAAACTCTTCTCACTCCACCTTTTGTAGATTCATACTACCATCCTGGGCTCCCTGAAATAGGGGAATCCATACTTTGCTGGCCCTTTTTTGTAGGGAGAGGTTGTTGGCACGGATTGTTCTTATGTGCAGTTAGCACATTCTCTGGGCATTGGGCTTTGCCTTCAAAATGTGTCCAGAATCCAACAACTTTTCTCTACCTCCTCTGCTTCACTCTGAGGGCCCCTATGAGCCATCATCATCTCCTGTCTGACCATGAACAAGAGTTTCCTAACTGGTCTTCCGGATTCAGCCCTGGCAGCCCTATAGGCTGCTCTCCACCCAGTGGCCTGAGAGGTTCTGTTAAAATTGAAGTCCATTTACACTCCTCTGCTTGAAACCGTCCAGTGATCCTCTAGTTTCACACTTCTTTGCTGCTACTGTTTTTTCCCCCTTGTTTAATTGCTTTTCAATCAATGTTTCAATTGCAATACAACTTACAGGAAGCGTACAGATCACATGAGTACCACTGACTGAGTTGTTAAAACTGAGCTCACTTGTCTAGCCAGCTCCAAGGGCAAGGAAGCAGATCAACTCTCAGGAAGCCCCTACCTAGTTTCATTTGGTCATTATTCCCACTCTTCTCTCCAAAAGGAACCACTAACTTGACCTTTAGATTCATTTAGCCTGGTTTTGAATTTTACATAAGTGGAATTATAAGTGTATATTTTCTTGTCTGGCTTCTTTTATCCAATATTATGTTTGTGTGATTTTCCTATATTGTGTCATCGTGTGTGTGTGTGTGTGTAATAAAAGCCAAAGTTTTCACCAGGGTGTCCAAGGAGATAAATCCTGGCCCTCTTAGTATTTCAATAGAATTTCCTACTGTTATTTCCTCTCATTTCCTCAGCTCTAGCCTCATTGGCCTTCTTGCCCTTTCTCAAACTAAACAGGCATGCCACTGATTCAGGGCCTTTGCACTGACTATTTCCCCTGCCTAAAAGCTCTTTCCCCAGATATCCTTATGGCTGGTCCCATTTACTGTGCCAGATCTTTGCTCAAATCCTTCCTTCATCATGAAGACTTTCCTGACCATCCACACATTCCCTAATCCTTTTCCTTGCTCGAAACTTTCCATATACTTGCCATTGCACTAAATATGTATTAGTTTCCTCTTGCTGCTGAAACAAAATATAAATTTAGTATTATAAAATGACCCAAACTGCTCTTCTCATGGTTCTGTGGGTGGGAAGTCTGGTAGACTAGCCTCCTTCCTCTGTCATGGGTTCCACCAGGCCAAAGTCAAAGGGTCTGTTGTCTTGGACTCTCCTCCTGAGGCTCTGGGTGAGAATCCCCTTCTAGGCTCATTCTGGTTGTTGCCAGAATTTGTGATGAAGGCCAAGATTGCTGTTCTCTTGATGTTGTCATCTGGAGTTTGTTCTCAGCTTCTAGGACCACTTGCATTCCCTGGCTTATGGCTTCTTCATCTTCAAAGCCAGCAAGTCGAATCAAGTTTCAGGCTAAGCATTTCTCCTGCCTTCTTCTTCACTTGTGATTAGGTTGAATTGCCTTGGGATAATCTGGATAATCTTCCTATTTTAAGCTCACCTGTCCAGCAATTTTAATTCCATCTGTAAAGTCCTCTTTGTAACACAGGATCATGTTTTCATAGGTAAAACACCTGGGGCAAAAATCATGGGGCCCAATATCCTGCCTACCACAATGGATTTGCTTATTTTGCTTACTGTCCATCTCCCTGTCAAGAATCTAGAAGCACAGAGATCTCTGACTATTCAATTTCCCAAAACTAAGAGCATTGCCTGGTAGGCATTGAGATTCCTTGTTGAATAAATGGATGGATGGATGGATGGATGGATGGATGGATGGATGGATGGGTGGATGCAGACTGAGCTGTTTCTTCTCTTCCTGAAGCTTAAGGGCCATGACTTTCATTCTAACTGGCTTTCATTCAGTGTGGTTTTCCCTGGCCCCACATGACACTGCTTATGGATCTGCTAGTTAAAGGGATTGGTAGCAAAATATGTCATATTTTCATGTAACCTCCTGGTTGACACAAAGACATATCTAGGACATGGGTGCAGGGCTGGTCACAGAATGTAGTAAAACTCAGAAGCCAGCAAATCCCAAGCAGCTTCATGGCTTACCTAGCCTAAGCAAATGTCCAGTGCTTTCTTGGAACAAAGTTCTTTAGGGATAGTAAAACTAGCCATGGGAATATGTTAAGTATTGTTTTGTTCAGTTAAAGTAAAAGAAAAGAAAAGAAATTGAAGACAGATTGCATATGTTAATTATCCAATGAAAATTTCAAAAATGATTTAGTCATTTGGATCTTGAAATACTTTGTTGCATAATATTATGTAGACCGCTTAAATCCATGAGATCTGAGCTTGTGTGAAGAGTTTGAAACACATACAAGTAACAGATTTGCTATTTGGGTTACAGTGTGGAAAAAAAAAATCTCTGGAAACAGATTTATGTATTAGTTTTTCACTCTGCCACCAGATGTCCTTCATGAGTAGGAAAATATGATGGCTTGGCTATTTTGAAGTGTGAATGCCCAGCATTTTTGAATAGACAGTGAAGGGAGAGGGTGAGTGAATATAAATGTACCACAGACTTTTGGATAAGACATATTTTGGAGGCTGCCTTACAGGTATAGCTTTCAGAAGCAATATTTATTTAACTTCTAAATTTTTATTTCTCATACTCTGCAAACATTTACTTAACATATTTCCTTTTTGCTTAACTCTCAATTGATATTTTTCTAAGTTGAGCCAGTTATTATATTTTGAAATTAATATTAAATATATTCCTTTCCTTATGCTAATTATCATCGTGAAAATTTAGTTTTCGAATGGAGCTTCCCAAGGATTCAGGGAGGCCAGACCACCCCCTAGACTTTTAAACATCATGGTCACATAGTTTATACAATTTTATGTTAAATTAATTCTACAAGCAGCAACTTAGAGCTTTAGGAAAGTCAGTTGAATGGAGCCAATGTGTAATTTAATATCAAGTCAAACTGCAGTTGTAGCTTACTGCTAATGATATAATTCATAGGGAAGTATAGGGTATAGACTATTTATCATATCAAGTTAATAAGTAGTTACCTTTTCAATATAGGAATTATATGGTCAATGTGCTATAAATGTATAACAGAAACCTCCACAAGATATAAGGAGCAAGAACAACTGCATTCTAGAGAATTTGCTGTGTGAATTTCACTGGGCCTTAATAACATGTGAATACAAGATTCCCACCCTGTCCCCAGCACCACAGAAGGCATGGGTGGCCTGTGCTCTATGTGAGGGTTCTCCACTTCTTCATGAGGTAGGGCAGGGGTGGGACAGGAGACCTATTTCCAGAAACCAGAGGCCATCTGCATGAAATGTCAGCCAAGCAACCAGATGTTTGCTATGGATTGGCTCCCACATCTGGCTTCTTGAACGAATTCCTCTTCTCCCCCCGCCCCCAGATGTTTTAGAGACACATACAGAGAACTTAATGAAGCTTGTCCAGAGCTCACAGAGGAAGGGGAGGTAATATTTTGGTGTCCTGCAGGGGGCGAAGTTACCTCTGATTTTCTTAAGGTGGTTCGCAGATCTCTCCTCTCCCTGCAAATCCATCCCATCCCATCCTCTCCCATCATATGTATCTTTTTTCTAGCTCCCTCTTCTGAGAACTCTGGGGAGCAGTGGGATGTCTATGGGGAGTGAGTGAGATAGGGGATTAGGGGTTCCTTTCCTACACCATGTCTCAGTTGATCTGGAGAAGCAGTGGTCCAATTCTGAGCTTATTAAAGTCTTAGAACTATACCTCTTTACCCACCCCCTAGATCCCCAATGGATTCAAAGTTTTGCCTGGGTGTTTGCTGGCAAACGTGATGTGTACAGGTTGGGAACACATAGTGAAGATATCAGAAGACATCTCTCAGTTGCATGTCACTGTCCTCATGATCATCGTCACGTCCCACTTGATTCAGCCTTCCCCAGGTTCTTAAGGGAGATGTGGGCTCTTGTGTTCATCATTTAGGGGTCCCCTTATTCTAACACCCCCCCCCAACTCTGACACTATTCAACAAGAACTGAAAATCCATCTTGGTGAGAGTGGGAAGCCCATATCAGACCTGAATCAGGGCTTCTTATCAGAGTTTAATTGATAATGAATCACTAAATGGCATTATAGACACATGTCACCTGGGTCTGTCTCTCTTTAATCAAATGTCTAAGAAAAGGGGACAGTGGCATAGGTGTGTGTATTCATATGTATTCTGCACTAGATTTACCCCCCTAGATGCATATGTCATGGGCAGGTCACAACCTAATTTTGTATTTCTAATGGCATAGCCCTACTAAAGTGTTCCTATCTATGCTGAAGAATTTTTTAATTTTCCAGAGCTTTCCCTACTGCATTTATAGCTTGGAGCTTCTGTTACTTGCATGTATTTCACTAGAAGTCTTATGAAGAGAATGCAACTAGGTTTTGTGAAAGGAGGTGGCCCTGGAGGGGAGACTTCTTTCTATATATACCTGCTGGGATCTCAGATCTTCTGGATGGAGCTTGTGTCTGCTGTGGCCATTATGGCAATGATTTTATGTTTGTAACATGTCCTTGATAAAAGAAACAAATGATGCAGGCTCCTGAATTCTAAGAATCCTGGCATCCAGACCAGGCAGTGATGTTTTCTCTTTCAGGATGCAAAGAATTCCTGTAGATGGTTAAAGGCTGACTTTCAGTATTGCTGAAGTTGTGTGGCCTGATATCAACAACTATTGGACATTTGTAAAATTAAGACTGTCCTAAATGACCACTGTGCCTGTGCCAACATAAAACTAGAAAGACAGATCCAGTGGGTTATTGGAGGTTAAGATCCTTGCTCACTCAAAACAGATTCTTTGAAATAAGATAGGAATGTTTATAAGATTTGGTCCAGCAGAAACCCCATGACCTCATAAGTCCATGAATCTCATAGTCTACATTTGGTCTCAATCCCAAATACCTTGGATCATGTGGGCAGAAGCTGCCAAATCAGCAATTTACAGTTTTTGTTTCTAATCCTTATACTTTTTAACCAGGTAAAAGAACATAATTTAAAGCAAATTTGCTTCTAGCATTCACAGATGACTGGGCATTCTTGGATAGTGGACAGGCAAGTGAATTTGCAGCCTTATTGGTAAATGTTGTTGTTGTTGATGCCTTAAGTTCACAGTGCCCTGTGTTTCAGGGCCTTCTTACCACTCCCTCCCTTCAGGATGCATGCCAAACCCTTTTCTTTACTGGGCTTGTCTTTATCCACCATTCCTCAAGTTTTATTTTGCACTATGTAAACGGTATTGTATTTCAATAAATTAAAACGCAACATTAACAGACAAACTGAAGAAGCATTGAGACATTTCCAAGAAGTTAGGGGTAGCTTTTCCATTGTATTAGCAGATCACACCCTCTTTCAAAGCCCAAATGAAGAGATAAGTCAAAATACTCTCCCCGAAACCCTCAGGACACTGGTCTGGCTTATATTTGGCCCTCTCTGCGGCCAGTTTGCGAGCAGCTCCCTTGGAGGGTGTGTCCCAACTTCCAGCAGCTGCCTTTGAAAGCCACGTGTCCGCTAAACGCCTACATTACATCAATAAGAGAAACTAAGGAGGGAATGGGAAAACTATCATTTTTCTTTTCTTTCTCAATTATTTCAGGAATAATTGATTCAATAGTTGTGTTTACTTGTATTTAATACAACTTAGGTCTTTGACATGACAGTAAAAAAGACAGGTTCAGATTGGGGCGGGGGAGTTCTTCAAAGCACTCTTACTAACGATGACCTCTTTGCCTTTGGTATCTTGGGGCTCCTCTGGTGCCTCCAAGAATTCTCTGTACTTGAAACCTACTCGCCGCGGAGGCGACGCCTCTCGGGACGGGAGGGTGAAAGAAGGGGCGGGCCTATTTAAATAGCCCAAGAGACTCGTCTCTTCATTGGCTGCTAGCCTGTCGGTTACCCAGGAGGGCGGGGAGTCCCGGGGGCTGGAGTGCGGTACCTGAGATAGACGCGCAACAGAAAGCCCACGTTGGCCGCTGCGGGGAGCGCAGCTCAGAGAGGCAGGAGACTGCGAATCCGGCGCCGACGTCGCAGCAGCTGCTCCCCGCACGGGTCCCCTTCCCTCGCGTTTCCTCGGCCAGCGGGGTATTCTGAGCAGCTGGGAGAGCACGGAACGGAAAGCAAGATCTTGGCCGCCTCCTCTTGCGGAGGCGAGAGGGGCGCGATTTTGAGGGGGAGAGACAGTGCCCAGGCGGAGGGGCGCCGAGTTTTTGAACAAGAAGGAAGTTAAGCCTCGCGGAGAAGACTGGCGTTTCGGGACGCCTTGTCGTCATAGCGTGGGCCCTGCGGCGGGGTAAACTTCACCGTGGCCCTACGAACCGGAGAGGGGCGTGCGCGGGGGATGATGCGGGAAGTCGCTTCCAGCTCGTGAGAGGCCCCGCTTCCCCGCCGCCCCGGGTCCTATTCAGCCAGCCGCTCCGGAGGGCGCGGGGCAGCGCACGTGTGCGGGCAGCGAGGCCCGGGAGTGACCGCGCCGTGACCCGCCCAGGGGCGAGGGCGCCGGTTGCAGTGCAATACTGACTTGGACACACCTGGCTTGGACTTGCGTCTCTAGAGACCTGAGAGGAGTGTGGGGCTCTGGTGATAGCTCCTTCGCCTTCCCTCCAGCTTGTGTTACTGGGGGCTCCCCGGACGACCATGAGAGATAAGGACTGAGGGCCAGGAAGGGGAAGCGAGTCCGCTGAGAGGTGGCGGGGGCTGTTCTCGCCAAGGGCCACAGCGGCCGCTATCCGGCCTCGCACAGCCGCTCGACGCCTCGCGGGGCCCGCGGAGGCAGCCCGGCCGGGCGGGGATGCCGGGGCTGGGGCGGAGGGCGCAGTGGCTGTGCTGGTGGTGGGGGCTGCTGTGCAGCTGTTGCGGGCCCCCGCCACTGCGATCGCCCTTGTCTGCAGCCGCGGCGGCCGCTGCTGGGGGTCAGCTCCCCGGGGACGGCGGGAGCCCTATCCGTGCAGAGCAGCAGCCACCACCACCGCAGTCCTCTTCCTCCGGTTTCCTCTACCGGCGGCTCAAGACGCACGAGAAACGTGAGATGCAGAAGGAGATCCTGTCGGTGCTGGGGCTCCCACACCGCCCACGGCCCCTGCATGGTCTTCAGCAGCCACAGCCCCCAGCGCTCCCGCAGCAGCAGACGCCTCGCGGGGAGCCACCTCCAGGTCAGCTAAAGTCCGCGCCCCTCTTCATGCTGGATCTGTACAATGCCCTTTCTGCAGACGACGATGATGATGGGGCGTCGGAGGGGCACAGGCGGCACTCTGGACCCCGCGGAGGAGCCAGCGTGTCCGAGCTCCAGCAGCCGGCTGCCAGCGCCGCGCACACCCTCAACCACAAGAGCCTCTTGGCCCCTGGACCTGGAGGCGGCGGCGCGTCCCCACTGACCAGCGCGCAGGACAGCGCTTTCCTCAACGACGCCGACATGGTCATGAGTTTTGTGAACCTGGGTAAGAATTTGGGGTAACCTAACGGCGAGAACATCACCTTCCTTTCCAGTTTCCCAGGCCCAGAGGGGTGGTGGGTGTGAAGGGGTGGAGGAGCACGCAGATCCCGTCTGGCGCAGCGGGGATGCGGGGACAAGCGGGCTGCGCTCCTGACACCTGCGCAGCAGTAGGAGGCACGTGCGCTCCGCTAGTCGTGGGTCGTGGATCGTGGGTGATGGGTCAGGCTGCGCTCTGCAGCTGTGTGAGGCTGGGGGCGGGATTAGGAGCGCTGGGGTGCCCGGCTCCCAGAGTGCTACCACTGGCGAGCAGGTCTTCACCGGCGGCCAGAGCACATTCTGCGTTTTTCTCACCGCTGCCTAGCTGGGGCCACGTTAACCCGACTCTGGCGGGAAAGTTCGACCCGAGTGTGGCCTCCGGGGGAAGCAGAAGGCTCTTCTGAAGCACACTTTCCCCTCGGAACTATCATCTTTAGCCCCCTTGACTCTTGGAGTGTCAGTTTTCCCACCGCGACTTTTAGGGAATCCGAGAGGAGTTGAGAACTTTGAAAAGTTGACATGAGTGTTTTAAGAGGAATCCAAGGAATTGGGAAGGTAGGGCTTTGGTTCCAGAGGAAGGTCCGGCAAGGACCGCGGAAGGCGATCCAGATCCCAGCCCAACTGGAGTAATCCAACCGGTTCCCTCGCTCACATGCCTTTGGCCGTTGTCCCCAAAGGCAAAAGCTTTAATCAAGGCTGCCCAATCTGCACGGGAGAGAAAGGGTGCGGGGTAGGGTCGGGGTTGGGCGCTGAGCTGGTCTGAGCCGGTTGCCAGGCAACAGAATGGAAATTCAAGGGCGGCTAAATCGGGCTGTGCCACAAATGTTCTGTGGCAACCCGGACAGAGTCATATCGCCTTGTTTCCCCCTTAAGTTTTCTCATCTGTAAATGTGAAGGTTGTGAGGAAGACTTTTTGCAATCAATGCTTCTGATTTGTGCTATTCATTCATAAACTGACTCAGTTTAGTGTAGACAGGGATGTAGGGGATTCATCTTCGCAGGGAGAACTGAGGAGGCAGTAACCACACCCCGAGTGGGTGCAGTAGCGCTGTGGGGTGAGTCTCCACGAGCTTCCTGTCCCGCGTGAGACTCGTGGGCTATGCCCAGGCCCCAGAGTGGGTTAGTAGACACTTGCTAAAGTAGCACACAGGTTTCCAAGCCACATCAGAGACGTTCGTCGTTTAATTGCACTTATTTAATTGAATGATTCTCGTGTAAAATTTCTGGGCGATTTCTTTACAAGCGTATCTGTGATTCTCAATTCCGCTGAGCTTTGGTGGGGGAGGGGAGTAAAAATTGAGAGGTAGGAGAGAAGGAGGAGGGGGAGGGTGAAGAGGCTGGAAGATTGGCATCCAAGTGGTACAAAAATCCTCCTGGGAAATTCATGAAACAGAATCTCACAGGGAGTGGAAGCGCAGGGCCTGCCAATCTGTCTACTTGGACTGCCAGGAGATCTGATTGGACAAGAATTTTCCACAATTTATTGGAAGCAAATTCAAGGTTGTGCCACCTCCAGGAAGCCGTCTAAGGAAACTCTCTCATGCCAGTCAATAAAATTTGGTGATGGCCGGTGGGATGGAGTGAGAAGGGGCGGCAGAGGACTGGGGCTGTCCTTTTTCCTCTGATCTAATAAATTCTACCCCTTATACTCTTGCTCAACACCCCCTTCACCAAGTTTCCTGACAACTTTTGGGGAATGTTTTATTGCCTTTTGCGGGAAGTCCTAACTTGGATAAAAGTGGAGGAAGACTGGTTCCTTCATGAAGAATTATGTTACAGTCTCAGAGCAAACAGCTCCTGACCTTGGACCGAGGTGCTCAGCCTTGTCTGCCCATTAGCATTGCCCCATCCTTGAAGAACTCAAGGATGCTGGTGCTGCTTCTTAGACCCAGAGCCATCACATCAGAATCTTTAAGGCTGGGGTTCAGGCATCCTTTTTTTCTTTTTCTTTTTCTTTTCTATGTGCCTTAGATTTTTTCTAATGTGCTACCATGGTCAAGAATCTCTGGCACAGAAGATCCTGATGTTTGAGCAAATCTATGTGTCATCCCAGAGATGAAGAGCAAAACTTCCAAACCTTGACTTTAGACTTTAGACTTATCTGAGAGCTTTAAAATATCCCAGTGCTCAGACTGTACTCCATCTCAATCCAGTCAGAATGTGTGAAGGTAAAAGCCAGTAATCAGTATTTGTTTTTAAAAGATGCCCAAATCTTTCCAGGATTCAGGAACCATTGCCTTGGGTGGTATTTGAAATTTCAAGAATGGATTTAAGGCAAGTGTAAAGTACAGTGATGTTTATTGTGCTTAGTGACTTCCAAATTTCCCTGGTTCCTTGCTTTTCTGACCTTTTGTGGTCTACCGGTACATACTCCTTCTGAGTCACACTGTTTGAAGCTGGTTGACAACTAGTCTTGCCAATGGGATGGCTTAACATAGTATCTCCTTAGGAATATTTTCATTTTTCATAAAGATTTTTAAAAGATCTGAAAAGTTCCAGGAGAACCTACCAATAGTGCAATTTCAGATTGAGGGGAACAGGCTGACATGGAACTCTGATCTAAGCCCCTCATATCCCGTTATTGGGTTGTCTGACTATAAGTTAGACCTATTATAGGTCCAGTCCTGGATTCCATGTGAGTAATTAAAGAAGAAACCCTTTTTTAGGTAAGTAGAATCCAAGCTAAAAGCCATGCCACCTGCCAATCAAGCAATTCTATTTCCTCTTAATCCATTTAGCAGTGAGAAGGGGAGATTTCACAATGAGAGGCTAAAGTGTGGTAAAATCTGATTACCATAATTCTGAGCAAAAGAAAGACAGTTCACTTGAAGGAAGTAATTGCTTAGTAGTTTGGATTCTCTAAATAAGGATGTGGGGAGAATTCCACAGATTTCCTGATTGGTGTCAATGTCATGTTAACTGTTATAGTACAGGGCTCATCTATTAAAGAACCTGCAGAAAGACAAATACTACAGTACTGTATTTGGAAATACTCTTATCTGCGGGGTTGAGAAAGTTGAACACCGGAGGTATAAGGGAAAGTGTTACATAGTTGTAAACATTCCTCTTCTCTGAGACTGGAGGAATAATTTACTCATGAAATACATTTAAAACACCCTGAGCTTTGTCATCAGCAGAACTATCAGGAAGTATGAATCAACAGGATGAATCTCTCTCTCCAAATGCTGGTCATTCGACCAGCTCATTGTTGTTTATGTTGCCTGTTTAAAACTCCATCTGGGTGAATAGCCTGGGATGTGAGGTACAAACCATCTGCCACTGAGACTGGTCTGCAGAGTGCCTGGGTGAGCTCGTGAACTTGCATGTAATCAGGGCCACAGATGCCATTTTCTATTTGTTTTCTGCTAAAAATGTCTTGACAGTCTAATAAGCAAGCCTGCCAATGTGGTGACCTTGGAAAGGTGTCCTGAAATATCCTTGAGGTCCTAGCTTAAAATTAACCTTCTTAGAGAGAACTTCTCTGCCCCTCTACATAAACTAGGGCTGCTCCATCCTCTATTTTACCACCCCAGCACCCTGCTTATTTCCTTCCTTTTGCTAATCACATGGAGTTCTTCTTTTTTTCTCTTGGAATTTGCTTACTCATTTGTTTGTGTCCCCTCTAGGATGTCATCCTTCAAAGTCTCACTAGTTTCACTAATTCACCACAATAGCCTGCACACATAACACAATGCTGAGCACTTGGCAGGTGCTTAAAAAGATTGAATTAATGAAAATGTAGACAGTATCCCACATTTTTAATACGGAAGATCTGATTCTTTAGAAATGGCATGCCTGATTTTTGTTGAGTAAAAAGTCTGAAGTTCAGACATATAGAACATTGAGGTTCATGGCATTTGATGCATATCGTAATGTTCTATTAATGTGCCTCTTTTTTCATTAGATATCCACATGTATATTAATTTGTATTATGCATTACATAAGAGAGTTGTAACAGTGTTTCTTTAAATCTTTGCATTTCAGACTTCACTTACTTACTTTGAATTAATGAGGTGTTGATCTCCAGATGCTAGGATTAAATGAAATTTAAAAACTCAAATCATACTCAGAAAAGGGAATCAGTATGCGTTAGTACAAGTAACAAGAAACTTATTGTACTAAAAATACTGGCAATTTTCTCCACAAAATTGCTCCTGGGAAACATAAATTAGAAGAAAAATTGAATACTCCCTACTCATATTTCTAACCAGATCCACAGTACTGTCTTTCCCTCATCAACATAGGATCAGTAGGTACTATTTTTCATTTGAGCTGCCTGAACTCAAATGAAGATTTTTGTTAGCAGAAAATAAATCCACGCCTGCAAGCTACTCACCGCAAAAATAGTTTGGATAATTTGCAAGAGCCGAGTTCAAAGAAGCAGTAGAAGTCCTGCTCAAGAGAGTTAAATGTGAAATTCAGTTTTATTTCAACAAAAAAGTCGGACACAGTGTTCTTAAACTAAGATGAAAGGGCAAGCAGATATCATTGTTTAGACCTCAGATGGTGTTTCCTTTGGTTGTCCTTCTAAGAATGGGTATAAATCCTTTTTTAAATGTGCTGAATCATGGTTAGTTCCTCTCTTTAAGAGCTCATCTCTGATTAGCTTGGAGGAGGGCTCCCCAGGGATAAGAGAATCTAAGTGGAAAAAACAGTGTTCAGCACTTTATTCAGCATGATAACTAAGTCATATTGCTGTGTCTTCAGAGTTTTTCTGCTTTAATATGTTAGATTTCATTTTTGGGTGCTGGAGATGGAACCTAGGGCCTTGTGCATGCTAAGCCCAAGCTCTACCACTGAGCTACACCCCCAGCCCCAAATTAATACTTTACATGAATATGGGTGGGAGCTGTGAATACCTGCTGCAGGTAGTTTAGCAAACTCTAAGATAACTGCTCCAACCTCTTGTTTCACCCTGTTTATTTAAGAAACTGAGTTAGAAAAGGAAAATTAGGATGCAGTTTCTTGGACAATGAATCAGGTTTCTGTAACTTTTTCACAAGTCAATCCTGTTTCATTTCCCATCCTACATCAAAAAGGAAATAATTCTAGAGAATGCTTACTTTCACACTTAGAATAAAGTCATTTTGGTTTAATTTTTCCATGTTGAGCCTGATTCCCTCCCTTTTTCCCCTGAATTTTAGCCAATTCACCATCATTGGTGCTCCTAGCAGTAGAAAGAAAAGGAGGAGATAATTTAAAATCAGATAATTGTGTGTTTGATTAGAAACTTCCATGTGTATCTAGTTAAAAGGAGTAGAAATCAATACAGAAACTCTCTCAGATATGAGCAGTCAATTTACAAAGACTTCATGCATATAAACAGGTGTTACACATTAACCCTTCTGTCCCACCCTCCAGAAGCTTTGCACAAGGACTATGTGTCTGCCAGGAAGACTTCACCATGGGCTGATATGGGGAACTTCTGGCACCCTGTCTTTTGTGTTCCTTACAAAGAAGCAGTGCACTCTGTTGTCTTTATTTCTTGATTTTCGGTTTTCCGTAGTGACAGCTGAGTTAGTTTTATTCAAACACGTCTCCTCTTTTCATCATACCTTTAACTTCCAGTTCAACACCCATCCCTGTTTATCTCTTGCCCTATGGAAATTTGTGAGCCAGAAAATGGTCCCAGTCTCCCTTGGAATATATGAAAATGAAGACAGTTGTATCAAGGAGAAAAATAATTCATCATCACCTTAGTAGAATTTAGAGTTATTAAAGAACCAGTGCTATCGACCTCTTAAGTTTTGAGAGCACCAAGAATTTTCAGAATCTGAGTTCCATCTGCTTATCACAAGCAGTAGAAATCTACCCATCGATTGCTAATCACTGAAACTTATGAGATTTTTGTTCAGCTACCAGGATTTTGAAGGTATTATTTTCTAAAGTTTCTTTTTCTAGTATAAATATTAGTATTCAGCACCCTATGGATGAAGTTAGACTCTAGATCCTAGCTGGGAAAACAGCTACTATTCTGAACATGGATTTTTCTGGAGAAACATGTCCAGCAACAGATAACCCTCTCTGGGTTTATTGGTTGACCTAGTGTAGGATTATTGGTGAATTTATATTGTGCTTAGAATTTGGAGCTTGAAAAATTTTTGCATAGCATCTAGTCTTTTGTGGTTTCAGTAGAATTGGTTAGATTTATTCAGCACACTTTGCTCTGTACTGCTGTGACATTGTAAGGCTGAAGGACCATTCACAGACCTGCCAAGAGGTCCTTGTACATCAGAGCAATAGGGCCATTAGTCAGGCAGGAGTGGATACTTAAGGAGTAATTACAAAAGCATGCCAGAGCACAATACTGGAAAAGAGGTAAGGAGATCCAAATCTGAAATTTTGTTGGTTTTGTTAGTGGATAGCATTCTCTTCTTAGAACTTGGCTTTAAGAAAAGAAAATGCTACATTATCTATAAATATCTTCTTGCTCAGTATGCTGAAAGGCTGTTGACCCCAGTGAATTGTTTTCTGCTCTGAAACTGAATTGAAAACCACTTTGCAGTGTGCAGCATTCATTGTTCCACTGATAATCCACAGGCGCTGATTCTCTTCCTGCCCTTCCCATCTCCATTATTTAAGAGATTGGTCCCATAATAGAGATGGTATCTAAATTGCATCAGGTAATTCCTTGATGGCTCCCCAAGGTCTTGTTATCTCAAACACAGTCCCAGATGAATGGGTCGAAGAATCTCTTCAAACATTTTTGCAGAATGAGGTTCTGGTTCCTGGTTCCGAGTGAGAGGCTTCCTGACTTTCAAGTCCATGGGCATACGCCCTTGATTGCTGATCCTGCTGGAGAGGCTGGGATTGTCTTGGGCCCGAAATGTCCTTGCTCCCCAGGGCTGGTTTTGTGTTCAGATTGTTTTCTCATCATGAGAGAGTTCTGCCCTGGTAGGTGAGGAGTGTAGATTGACAGCAGGCAGGGACAGTGCCCCAGGGAGAGGGGCCCTCCAAGCTGACCTTTCTTATCCTCTGAGTTCTTATTATCACTCTGTTGCCACTTACCCTTTCACCTTGTCCAGAATGTGACTTCCAGCCTGCAACATCTGCATTTGTTGATTGTTATTCCTTTGTTTACAGTCTTGTTGGTTTCCTGTACATGAACATGGGCTGGAAAAAAAAATTCCAATTTGTGTCTAGTCACTATGAGCCAACCATGTCATCTGTGGGTGTGAGGTCATCCGTGCCTATGTGACCAGGAGATTTTTTTTTTTTTAAAATAATGGACTTTGCTGATTCTCTGAGACAAGTTATTTTCCCTCCCTTCTTTTAAATCTATGATTTGCATTTAGATAGTCAAAAGTCTGAATTTTGTAAACCACAAAATGAAGGACTAAAATTTTTTACTTGATTTTTTTTTTTAACCAGATTTTATTTGCCCATAGTAGCATGAGTTGACAACAGAGAAACTGTACGCTTTTAAAAATTAGGGTTTATTTTTTAGAGTAGTTTTAGTTTCATAGCAAAATTGAGCAGAAGTTTACAGAGATTTCTTTTTATGTTGTTGTTCTAAATAGTTACACATGATAGTAGAATGCATTTTGACATACATATAAGGAGTATAACTTTTCATTCTTCTGGTTGGAGAATCACATTGGTTGTGTAATCATATATACACATAGGATAGTAATGTCCAATTCAATCTACCATCCAGAGATTTCTTCCATTTCTCTTGCCCTTATGTATGCTTAGCCTTTCCCCTTATTAACATCTGCTACCAGAGTGGCCCATTTGTTAAAATCAATGAACCTACATTGATACATCGTGATCACCGGAAGACTACAGTGTACATTAGGGTTCACTTTAGATGTTCATTCTGTGGATCTGGACAAATGCATCCTTTGAGATAGTATCAAACAGAGTAATTTCACTGCCCTAAAAACCCACTGTGGAGAAGCTGTCCATTTAACAGGGAAAAAAACGAATCCATGGAAATATAAAAATTCAAAATATGCAAAGTTTGGGGCAAGAGTAATAAAATTCCTTTGTTGAATAATACTTTGTTTCTGGAATTTTACCCCAGTAGTGCATAAAGAAGTAATTTTGATCATCCGTGACAATGTGGGATCTTATTTTATAGTGCTTCTATGTGTTGACAACAAATTCATCAGAAATCCTACTTTCTTTCTTTTTTAAAGTCTAGGAGTTAAAAATCTTTTTTCCTCCACATACTTCCAGTGAGGTGTCTGTCACCATAGTACCTAGACAATCCCTTAGGCAGAGACATGAGTGATTAAATTTCTCCCTGGCTTGTGCCTGTTTGATCCATGCTCGGCAGGATTTGAGGGAGTAAAATAGAGAAGCCTGAAGAATGAACAAGAATTACTGGAATTTTGTGCTTGTAAATGATTGAAATGGGTGGGGGTTGTTAGGGGAAGAGTTAGATATATTTTCATCTTTTTGGAAGACTTATATTGAAATGGCGTGCCTTTAGGATTGAGAAACTGATAATAGAAAAAAAAGAATCTTACTGCTCCTAGAGGCAGGATCAGGGAAATTTCAAACACTTCCTCAGAGAGATTATTGGGAACTGAGTAAAACTAGATTGAGATTCCATAAATTCAGAGGTCTTTGTAAAGAATATATAGAATAGCTTATTTTCCTTTGAACTGTTTCCCATGACAAAGGTGACACAAATTAATGATAAATAAACAAGAAAATACAAGAGTACAAAGAAGAAACGTGGTAACTCTAAAAAGTGCTATTGAGCACATAGCTGGGAATTCATGTGAGATATGTTGGTGATTTGTGAGCGTTCCTTTATGAAAATCATACAGGTGAGACATTTCATGAATTCTCCCCATCTCTGTGTCAATTACCCATCAGAATGAGGTCTTTTCTCACTGAATTGTAGCCAACTTTCCCATCCCTTATCTCTCACCAGCTTCCTTCCCCTGTACAGATGAAACCTCTTCAAAATGGAATAGCTTGGGGCCATGGCAATATCAGTGAGCTTGAGAAATTCAACTTTATCCCATACATCTGACTTGGAATGTGCTGTGGTTGAATATGACTCTGGGTGTTGGAAGTTTAATCAAGCAAAAAAAGAAATGATACCTAAGGACAGGGCAAAGGCTTATGGGGGGAATAGTAACGTGATCATAGAGGCCTTTAGGTGAAGACATTTGGATACTTGTACTTCTCCCAGAGGGCCATGGAACAGACATTTGCATTTCTAGGGAGAGTGTTTAGGGCAGAGCCCTCTAACATCAACTTTGGGAACACTTATAGCACATATGGCCCATTGGTTACTTCGTCTGCCTAATTGAAGTTGTTTGATTCTATTGTTATACATACCTGTGTCATTGTTATAAGATGTGGAGTCCAACATGGTGGCAGGGATGTAGGTGGTACCCAGTGGATGTTGGTTGCTCTATGTCTTTTACTTTCGTTGCCTTCTCTTTTTTCCTCCATTTAACAAATGTGGCAACCTCAACACATTCATTTCCTTTTTTTGTATGTTCTTTACCCATACTTTTAGTGTCTGTCACTAGCAGAGCAGATCATACACATTTCCATGGAGTCCTATACCACAGGAACGAATCATCTTCCACTGTTATGGTTAAGTGGTTAGTTTTCTTGATGGTGCTAGAAAGTGCTGAAGTACAGAGTGGAGGAAAGAGCACTGGATTGCAATTTGGGAAGCTTGAATGGAACCTCTCGTGTTGCTAATATGCTTTTTATAATATCTTGTTCAAGACACTTAGCCAAGTTTCTAGTTCTCTTTATCTATAAAATGTTGAGTATTGCACTAGATCTGCATTTTCCAGAAAATGTCTCATGAAAGCTATTTTTTCAAAAGGTTCTGCATAAAAAGATCATAGGAACACTTAATATTCTATTCTTGTCTTTGAGATTTACATGTCTATCAGCATAATAGAGCTGTGAAAAGACTGGCAATAGAGAAATTGCTAACTTGTTGCAATAGTTTTCTTTGAACTTCCTTTTGCTTCATAACTCCTTATTGCTGAAAGCTGCTTGTGTCAGACCTGGCCTCTCTGCTCCCATTCCTGGCTCTGGTTATTCTTACAGAGTAAGGCAGGCTGCATTTCCAGATGCCACTGCCTTCTGTGGCTCCAGCTCTTTCTGTTTCACCTTCCATTGGTGAGCCCTGGGATCTCTGCCTTCCTTCCTGTGGTGGGTGTGGCATTCATGCATTGCCTCTCTGTGCTCTGCTCATCTGTTGAGCTCTCCCACGACTGTGACACCAGTTCCCTGAATTAGATGCCCTGTGTTGGAAACACTTGCAGGGTTTCTTTTTCCCTGTGTAGACCCTGTGTTAGTCAGCTTTCTATAACTATAACAAATGTCTGAGGTAATCAACTTATAAAGAGAAAAGGTTTATTTTAGCTCACAGTTTTGTAGGTTCTAATCCATAATTGATTGACCTTGTTGCTTTTTGGCCTGTGGCAAGGCAGCATATCATGGCAAGGAGCACATGGTAGAGCAAAACCACTCAGCTCAAGGCTGGAAAACAAGATAGAGAAAGAGAAAGGGGCTAGGGTTCTACTATCTCCTTCAAGGGCATACCCTCAGTAACCTGAAAACCTCTGATGAGGCGCCCTGCCTCTTAAAGGTTCCACCACTTCCCAATAGTGCCAAGCTGAGAACCAAGCCTTCAACAATGGGCCTTTGGAGGATATTCTAGATCTAAACTATAGCAGACCCTGAAACTCTAGCCTCATAATTCCTTGGAATACAGTTGAGAAAACCCAGAGAAGATAATGCTCAGAACTCAATTCTGGGGTTGTTACTTTCCGTGTTTCTTTGAATGTTTGTCTCTCTGTCTCTGTCTGTCTCTGTCTCTGTCTCTCTCTCTTTCTTTTTTCCTTAAAAAAAAAAACAGCTTTATTGAGATATACTCAACATACAGGAAGCTACTTATTGAAAGCATACAGTTCTGTGAATTTAGCATAGATGGACATTAGTGAAACCATTTCAGCAATCAAGATAGTGAACATCTCCTCAGCTAGTCCAAGTAATTGTCTGCGAGGGCCTGAGACCCTCCATCCAAACACAGAAAAGAGCTGTACAAAGTCCCAGCTTTCATTAATATCATTGCTCTCTTGCTTTTATCTTTAAGGGCTTTGGCTGTCTTAAGAATGGAATGTGCTGAAGATGTTTGTGAATGGTTTTCTTGGATCGGAGAACCATAAGGTCAAGTGTTCATGGAGTCAGGCCTGCTCTTTGCAATTGTGATTGACCTTAACTCTGTATCTCACTTTGCACAGTTATTTTTGAACTAAATGACCTCGTTGGCATCTTGTTTCTAAAAGTTCAAGTTTAGAAGCTTGGGTTCTGTTGGAGAAGAGCACAAAGATGCTTTCATGGGTTTCTGTTTTAAATTTGGGCAATTTTGGTAGGGCACCAGTCCAAGAACTTTAAGAAGGTAGGTCCCGCCAGGCGCGATGGTGCATGCCTATAATTCCAGGACTTTGGGAGGCTGAGACAGGAGAATCGCGAGTTCAAAGCCAGCCTGAGCAACAGCGAGGCCCTAAGCAACTTGGTGAGACCTCGTCTCTAAATAAAATACAAAATAGGGCTGGGATGTGGCTCAGTGGTCTAGTGCCCCTGAGTTCAATACCCAGTACCAAAAAAAGAAGAAGATAGGTCCCAACCTATCCCCAACTTTTCTCCTATGTTCCTCATTCTCCATATATTCTGTGAGTTTAAGTAGATATTGCTTGGCTGCCAAAGGCAACGTAAGTATTGTACTTCTTTATGACCTTTTGCCTTAAAGAATGACTGATGTCACTTTTCTTGTTATCTCAGAAAGGCAAGCACTTTTATTGCTGCAAATATACAGTGAGTGCTAGGAAGTTAGGGGAGAATTTGGAAGTCTTAGAAGAAAAAAAATATTTAAGGGACCATGGAATGAATGTTCCAGAGAGCACCTCATGGCATAGCAGATTTCAAAATCTGTGACTGTTTCCCACCTATCTATCATTCAGGCTGCTCTTTCCTTTCCATGTCCCTTACCACCTGACTCCTATCCCCCTCACTGTGCTGAAATGGCTCTCTTGAAGGTAACTCATGACTGTCCCAAGTCCTTATCCTCCTCTCCATAAACCTCTATCACACTGATGTTCCTTTTCCTCTGCTGACCAGCCTGTTTTTTGGAGGACAGTTTCTAAAACACAGAGAGATTCAGAAGGGTGAATCTGCAGGTGGCAGGAGACCTACATACTGGGGCTAGAGAGGACCTGGGCGGGGGGAGGTCACACTGTATGGTCCTGTACCAGAACCATACAGTACAGTGTTTGCAACTGTCTCAGTGCAAAACTGATTTGTTTTCAAAAGGTTTTAAATTTCTATGGACTTGTACATTTGCACAATTGACAAGAAATGAATCATGAGAAAATTGACATGAAAAAACACAAAAAAATCAAGCCTTAACTTTTAGTTATTAGAGGCACTCATATAAATTTGTCAGTTAAATTGCCATCAAAACTGTTGAAACACTCTCCATTTCCTACGTATCTCACTGCAGGCTAGTAACAGAGTTTACGAATCAGCACAGTTTTGTTAATAAGCAGCTTCTTGGATCTGCCCCTGACCTGGGTTGGGGTTTGGGGTGTGGGGATTTGCATTTTAACAAGCTGTCTTGGTGATGAGAGGGGTGATTGAAATTTGAGAACACGGTGCTGGTTCCTCAGGTTTAAGTTTAATCTCTGCCCTTGTTCCTACATCCAGTCAATTGCCAGACTTACTGTTTAGAATTTCCCACTCCCACGTTCCTATCCTCCTTCTTCATCATTCCACAAGTTCTCCAGAGGAGCTCCTTATGATGCTTGGCCTTGACTTCTGCACTGGCCTCCCTGTTGCTAATCCACCCTGCGTCTCTGCCAGCTCTGTTTTTCTGTAGAGCAGATGTGATCTGTTATCCCCCTCCATCACCTTCATTGGATCCGTATGGTCTACTGAATGAAGCCAAAAGGCCTCTGACTTCCATCCTTCAGTTTCTTCTCCTCCACTTATCTTAACACTCCCTATTCTATCAACTGACTCTGCTCCATGATTTTGTCCATATATCTTGTGAAAGTCTCCATTTCTACGCTCTCAATTCTACTTGATTCTTTAAATGCCATCTCATCAGGGAAACCTTTCTTTTCCTTTCTTTCTTTTTTGGTGGTGCTGGGGTTCAAACCCAGGGCCTTGCACACACAGGGTGAGTGCTCTACCACTGAGCCCCCAGCCCTCGAGGAAGCCTTTCTGACATTGGCTCATCTGCATGCCATCACTCTTTGGAGGAACATATGGGTCCAGACAAGGGACGTTTCCCTATGCAGAAAGTCACAGAGCAGCATTCTAACTTTAGGTGCTTGTGTGCAGAGGACCTCTGTGTGGCTTAGAGGAAGGAGCTGAGTTCTACTGTTAGCTCTGCCACCTACCAGCTGTGTGCATTGGGCCAGCCCTCAATGCTGAGTTCTCTGATTCCCGTCCTCTAATATTTTATTCATCTCTGGTACATCTTCCCCCTCTCGAAGGTACCCAGCATTGTACCTTAGTTGATACACAATAAGTACTCATTGGATGAATGAAGGTCAGTTTTTCTAAAATGAAATTGGTATATGCTGTCTTAGTCTTATCTCTTGTCACTAATAACATCAAACATTTGGATGAAGGAATTATAAACTGTGAAGGACCTTGTGCAGATTTGAGAGATGCTTATTGGGCTCTGTGTGCAGCCATGGTTACAAAAAACGAAGTTGCCTTCTCCTTTCAGGGTTTATGGTCTGTGACTTTCGTGCTGGTTGAAAAAAGAAAAAGTCTCCAGGAAGAAGAAATATTATTTTCCTTCTACCTGATGTCATGATGACTTTAGTAAGTATTAATAGGAGTCAGAAAGAGGTTGCCGCTGAGTCTAAATTTAAATCTCCTGCTTGTGCCAGGCAGAAGGCGTGCATGCGGGCAGGCACGACTCCTCCTGCAGGTGCGCATGCAAAATACTTATCTTGTCAGCCTCTGCTTTAGGCTGGCTCCTTGGCCCACATTGTGGAGGTGTTAGACAGTCTGTTTACATAAGGGCAGAGGGGGTGACATAATGTCTATTGAAGCAAAGCCACTTAGAGTCCCACCAGGCAGCAGGGAGCATATAAAAACTGAAAACAGATCAAAGCTGTGGGCGGGGCTGAGATACCCCTCCTCAGGGGGAGGTGGTCCCTTGGTTGCTTGCCCCAAACAGAAGTGCATTATTGCCCCACTGTGTTTCCAGACCATTGGTGAAATGAATCAGGCAGAGTTAAACTCCAAGAAGCCAATCCAGAGAGGCTGCTTCAGTGAGTGCAAGTGTGTCCAAATAGGTTGGAAAAAATGTCAAATTAGAGTAAGTGCATACAAGATGTGATGTTTCTCTTTTTATAGACTGTTATAAAAGTTGTTTAAAATTAAACAACTTTTCAGTACTTAAATTATGTCTAATGAGACAGGTAGGTCCTGGAATGGAGAATTTTTTTTTCCATTTTATCCTACTTAAATTTTGCTTTCCTTACTAGAGAATCTAAGATATAAACACTTTCATTTCCAGGATATGTGTTAGCCTTGGGATGGAGGAGAGAGAGAGAGAGAGAGAAAGAGAGAGAGAGATATGGAGTTGACACAGGTCACAGGAATAACAAATCCAGATGTCTAACATTTTATTTTATGGAAATGGAATATGGAAATCAAATGGAAGAGGAATATGGAAATAATTTCAGATTCGTATTTGTAAGCCCTGTCAAGTAGTAATCTCACGTATTTTATTTTGTCTTACTTTTTTGTGCTGGGATGGAATACATGTGAAGCACATGCCATGCGTGTGCTATCCCGGAGCTGCACCCCCAGCCTGTATTTTAGACTTTTAAAATAGATGTACATGTAGAGGAAGGGTCATTGTGCAAGGTGTATTCCCTTTACCTTCCCACCCCAAATATGATTTACCAATGTTTTATTTCTTATTTTTTGGCTGTATTTAGCAACAAGTAACAGTGTCAAGTGTTGCATCGTTCTATATTTACAAGGTTAATGTGTCTTCTTGTTGAAATATTGTGGCCCTTTTCTCTAGCTGGCTGGCTCTTGTTAGGATCATTTATCTTGTGTCTCTAGGAGGCAAGCCAACCATAGCACTTCTGTTCTCCTCTCAGTGTTGGATGATACGAGATGCTTTTTTTCAGGAACAAATGGATTGAGCATCCCTTAGACTTCTTGTTTATCCAGAGGCCTTTGTTTTCAGGCCAGTGTTTCTTTATCCTTTTGTTTTAAGGGCCTGGGGACTGAACCCAGGGTCTCATACATGCTTACACACATGCTCTAACCACTGAGCTGCACCCAGGCCCTTCAGGCCAGTTTAAACGCTTGCTCCTTTGCTCCTGTTCAGGCATGTGAGTGTTCTCCTCTCGCATCCAGTGTTATATCTTCATGGCCTTCTGGTCCTTAGGGCCTGCTTATAGGCAGCTGAACTCAGAATCGAAACTTCTGAGCTGCCATCTAACATCACTAAGCACAAGACTACCGGGATAGCCCTGTTAACACTACGAAAATAAAATATGTCACCAGAACATTTCACAAAGATGAGGAACTTATTTCCATGATTCTCTAAGGTCGACTCTGGTACATGCTTTTTCCTATCGGGCAGCAAACATGTTTTAACAAACTCTTACCTAAGTGGCTTTTTGTTTACAATTCCACAATGAATTCCTGGCTTCCTTCATGTTGATTCCTGTGAATAACTTTATTTTTTTTTCATGGCACTGGAGATGGAACCCAGGGCCTCACGCATGCTAGGCAAGCACTGTACCACTGAGCAACATCCCCAGACCAATTCTTGCAAATATTGTGATTTACTTTTAAGCCTCTTTGAGGAGCACATTTCAAGTTGCAATGTACTTTTTAACTTTTTCCTTATTATTGTGAAATTTTTGCTGTAGATTTCTACAAAATCTATAGAAAAAAAGGAAAGATTTTACAGCCAGTATCTGTTGACCTGGCACTTAGATTCAACCATTAATGATTTATTTTGTCTGCTTTATCACAGATATATATTCTCTTTATCCACCTCTTTACCCATTATTCAATCCATCTTTTTTTGTTTTTAGATGCATTTTGAAGTAAGTTGCAGGGAGTACACTGCCTTCTTGGATGCCATTAAAGCTCAATGTTCACATTTTTTCGAGGAAAAATTTCTATAGCATGGAGTGCACATTTCTTCATGTTCCATTTGATGAGTTTTGACAAATGCATATACTTATGCACTCAAACTCCTGTCAAGATATAGACCATTACTAGCACCCAGAAAGTTCCCTGAGGCTGCATACTGTCTGCCCTGGGTGGTCCCGGGATCACCCAGCATTCAGGACTTCACCTCTCTGTGTCTCTCCCTTCTGAAGTCCCCTTCCTTTCTGGGATGTTCCTCTCCCCTGACTTTCAGGCAGAAAGGCCGTGGGACTCTTTGGTGATCCAGCTGGGCCTCATGATGCAAACTAGGCTCACCTTTAACACTCAAAGTCATGGAACTGGGAAACCCATCCTATTGCTGTTTCCTTCTTCTAAGTATCAACACTCAGAATCTCTCTGCTCTTGGTCAATCTCTGGAGCATCCACATGTGTATGTTTATTGCTTTTATCAGAGTTCATAGTTTTTAATTCGTGTGAGATTCAGGCCAATAGGATCTTGCGTCCATTATCAGAAATGAAGTCCTGTTAAATGTTTTAACCATTTTTGTGTGTAGAATGCACAAAAATCTACACATAGTCCCCTATTTGGAAGGGTTTGATGTCATGATTGTGTCAATGTTACAATAGTGCAAGAGTGCAATTTGCATTCCGTAGAGACCACACTTGGAATTTTGAATTTAGATTTTCTCTTGGGCTAGAGATATGCATCTGTTGATGCTTGTTGGACAGCAACAGTGACTGCAGCTCCCAGTCAGCCCCATGAGCATGAAAGGACACAACCAACACTCCACAGTATACTGTGCTGCTAAACTAGTATCTCTGATAAATTAGGTATATTCCATGCATACATGACTTAGGATATTTTCAACTCACGATGGGTTTATCAGGACATGATTCCATTATCAGTTGAGCAGCATCTTATTTATAAAATGATTTGACATATGCATTTTCTGCATATGCAGAAAACAGTACAGAGGTTCTGTTCTTGCATAAGTGTGCATCCCAGAAGGTACAGTGATAGCCTATCTCTAATCAAATGAAATCAGAGGCACTAGTTAAAATACCCTGAAAAAGATGTTTCTTAAATTCAGGCAGTGTTTTCCATATTAGACATGATGGATTTAATTTGGTTGTCCAGAGTTTATTGAGCCCTTTTAAGGCATCAGGATAGACCCTGGCTATAGCATGAAGGGAACAAGATGAGGGTACAAAATGCAGGGAGATGTGATTGCCGGCTTAAGAGGGGACAAATGCATGGACCAGACCTTGACCACAGAGCATGCTGGTGTCCGTAATAGAGATAAAACCAGAATTTCACAGTTGCACTCAGAAGGGTGTGGTTGATTTGTTGGGAGATATGACCATCAGGCTGAGTGTGGAAAGAGAAGTTGAATTTCTGCTGCTACATGAAGATAGGAAGGGTATTCCTGCCTGAGGAATGCACCAGGGGCCATGGCCATGTGCTTTGGGGAATGACAACTCTCAGGTGTGTGGTTCCCAGGGTGAGCTGTTGCTGGCAGTAGCACAGAACTCACGTAGGGAAGAGATTGGAAAGGCAGGCTAAGATCAGCCCTGGAGGACCACAGAATCCAGCCCAGGGACTCTGGATTTTATCTTATTTTATTTGGTACCACGGATTGAACCCAGGGCTGCTTAACCACTGAGCCACATCCCCAGCCTCCCCCCTACCATCCTTTTTTTTTTTCAGACAGTGTCTCATTAAGTTGCTTAGGGCCTTGCTAAAAGTTGCTGAAGTTGGCTTTGAACTTGAAATCCTCCTGCCTCAGCCTCCCGAGCCGATGGGATTATAAGCATGTGCCATTACGTTTGGCTTTAGACTTTATTTTGTAAATGGTGAAGAACTATCTATGATTCTTTAGTAAGACTTTGGAATGATTTATGTGTGCTGGGGGAAGATATTTCTGGTAGCAGCATGAGGAAAGCTAGGAAATGGGAAGACTAGGGAGGACATTTTTGTCATTATCTAGATACCCCTCCATTTAATCTATATTTGCAGCAGTTGAAGATCTTTATGAAATTTTAAAATAGTTTGCATTTTTCCTTTCCTGCAATTAAATTTAGAAGGTTTAATCAAGAGGAGAAATTAGGTGATGAATTTGTGAATAGCACCCAAGAGATTATAACTTGTGGAAAACTCTTAGTTCCAGTAACTAAAATCTGAAAAGTTCTGACTTAAATAGACATTTAAATAGACTTGTCTTCCGGGAACTCTTTCCCTCATTTCTCCTTACAATTAAAAACACCCATTTGGGAGCTGGTTGCTTAGAATTAGCAGTGTCAACCCTGGTCAAGGTGCAGAGAATGTTCCCGGCTGTGAAGATAATTGGTCCATGGAGAGACTTCATTCGTGATCTGGGTCTCATTCACAGTCTGCTCAGCCAACCCAAATGACCCAACTGAAGGTCACCCGCATTTTCCACCTGGTTTGTCTCTGCTCGGTTGGCAAACCCACACTGGTCCCAGGTAATTTGAAAGGTGTGTGTCATCTCCAGGGGCTGGATTTAGCCAGTAGCAATTGAAGCAGGTCACATGCTTGCCTCCTTTCTACCTTTCGAATTCATCACGCAATGACTTCCCCTATGGAGTATTTATTTACAGAGCACGATTCTCAAAACTTTGTTTCCTCGATCCACAAAGCAAGACAGCCATGTATATGAGAGATGACAGAGAGAAGTTCAGACACTCAGGGGTGGTATTGCAGTAGGCAGGATTCTAGTCCCTGAATCTTTGCTCCTTGGTATTATGTCTATGAATAGTTACTTTATATTATAAAGGGGAATTATGATTGTGCAACAGCTGATCCTGAAGTAGAGAGATCATCCTGGATTAGGAATCATATAGTACCCTTAAAAACAGAGGAAGAGCCGGGCATGATGGTGCACGCCTGTAACGCAGCGCTTTGGGAGGCTGAGACAGGAGAATCACGACTTCAAAGCCAGCCTCAGCAATGGCGAGGCGCTAAGCAACTCAGTGAGACCCTGTCTCTAAATCAAACACACAATAGGGCTGGGAATGTGGCTCAGTGATCTCGTGCAATCCTGAGTTCAATCTCTGGTACCAAAAACAAACAAACAAATAAACAAAACAGAGGAAGGCCAAAGAGTCAAAGGGCGTGGTGGAAGAAAAAGGCAGGAGAGACCCTAAGCATCAGTCTTTGACGATGAAGGAGAGGGCTCAGACCAAGAAACACAGTGGCCTCTAGAAGCTGGGAATGGCCTTGAGCTGACAGCCAGCAAAGACATGGGAACCCCAGCACTGCAACCCCAAGGAGCTGAGTTCTGTCAATAATCTGAGCAAACAAGGAAATGGATTCTCCGGAGGGGCCTCAGAAGGAATGCTGTCCTGCCTTGATAACTTGAATTTAACCCAGCGAGACCTCTGTTGGGCTTCTTCTGACTTATAGGACCCTGAGAGAATAAATTTGTATTTTTTTTCTTATTTGTTTTATTTGTTCTAATTAGTTACACATGACAGTAGATTGCATTTTCACACATCATACATAAATGGAGTGTAAATTCTCATTCTTCTCATGGTACATGATGTGGAATCACACTGGTGGTGTACATATGTGCACATAGGGTGATAATGTTCCATTCATTCTACTTCCTTCCTACACCCACACACCCTCCCCTCCCCTCACTCCCCTCTGCCTAATCCAAAGTACCTCTATTCTTCCCTACCCCCTCATTGTGAATTAGCATCTGCATATCAGAGAAAACATTCTGCCTTTGGTTTTTTGGGATTGGCTTATTTCACTTAGCATGATAGTCTCTGGTTCCATCCATTTACCTGCAAATGCCATAATTTCATTCTTCTTTAAGTAGTTTTGATTTGTGTTTCTGTAATTGCTAGAGATGTTGGACATTTTTTCATGTATCTTGATCAATTGTATTTCTTCTTCTGTGAAGTGTCTGTTCAGTTCCTTAGTCCATTTATTGATTGGGTTATTTGGTTTTTTTGGTGTTGAGTTTTTTGACTTCTTTATATATCCTGGAGATGAGTGTTCTATCTGAAGTGAATGTGGTAAAGATTTTCTCCCATTCTGTAGGCTCTCTCTTCATGTTATTGATTATCCTTTGCTGAGAAGCAGCTTTTTAGTTTGAATCCATCCTATTTATTTATTTATTTGTTCTAATTAGAATATGTGACAACAGAATGCATTTTGATTCATTGTACACAAATGGAGCACAACTTTTCATTTCTCTGGTTGTACACAATATAGAGTCGTACCATATATGCAATCATACATGTACCTAGGGTAATGATGTCCATCTCATTCCACCATCTTTCCTACCCCCATACCTCCTCCCTTCCCCTCCCTCTCCTTTGACCAATCAAAGTTCCTCCATTCTTCCCATGTGCCCCCCCCCCCCATTATGGATCAGCATCCACTTACCAGAGAGAACATTCGGCCTTTGGTTTTTTTGGGATTGGCTTACTTCGCTTAGCATGATATTCTCCAACTCCATCCATTTACCTGCAAATGCCATAATTTTATTCTCTTTTAATGCTGAGTAATATTCCATTGTGTACATATACCACAGTTTCTTTATCCATTCATCTATTGAAGGCATCTAGGTTGGTTCCACAGTTTAGCTATTTTGAATTGAGCTGCTATAAACATTGATGTGGCTGTGTCACTATAGTATGCTGATTTTAAGTCCTTTGGGTATACACTGAGGAGTGGGATAGCTGGGTCATATGGTGACTCCATTCCAAGTTTTCTAAGGAATCTCCATACTACTTTCCAGATTGGTTGCATCAATTTGCAGTGCCACCAGCAATGTATGAGTGTGTCCTTTTCTCCACATCTTTGGCAACACTTATTATTGCTTGTATTCTTGATAATGGCCATTCTGACTGGAGTGAGATGAAATCTTAGTTTTGATTTGCATTTCTCTAATTACTAGAGAAGTTGTTGAGCCTGTGAAGGCAGCAGTAAAAAAAAAAAAATGAATTCAGTGTTGTTATTTATATGGGGTCTTTTCTCTTTGGATCCCTCAGTGAGGGTGATCTGAGCTGGTGGCACTCTGAAGAGGTTAAATCTGCATGGGCTGAGTCAGTCTGCCTGGCTTAGAATGTGGGCTTGGCTTTGCAGACACCCTTGTCACTGGGAGCTGCCCGTCATCAGTGTTGTGTTCTTTGAGGTCACCTCCCATGAACTGCAAGCTCTGGGGCTGCATCTCCTTTGAGCTGTTTGCCAACAGAGTTCCAAAGACAGCGGAAAACCTGGACGCTATGATCACTGGAGAGAAAGGATTTATGAGGGCTCCTGCTTTCACAGAATTATTCCAGGATTTATGTGCCAGTGTGGTGACTTCTCATGCCACAGTGGTACTGGTGGCAAGTCCACTTGCAGGGAGAAATGTTCTAATGAAAACTTCACCCTGAAGTATACAGATCCTGGCATTTTGTTTTTCACAAATGCTGGACTGAACACAGGTGGTTCCTGGGTCTTCATCTGCACTACCAAGTCTGGGTGCTTGGAAGGCAAGCATATGAAGTCTTTGGGAAGATGAAAAAAAGACATAAAGATCATGGACACCTTGTAGTCCTGCGGGTCCGGGAATGGCAGGCCAGTGGACTACTCGAATATGTTTGACCAGTGTCCCATCTTAACCACCAGACAGTCCTTCCACATCTCAGGAGAGCACTCCTCACCCCATCTGCTTCCAATTGTGCATAATTTTTGTGCTCTCGCTGCTGTATTTTGAATTCTTTACTCCTTTCCAGATCTAGCCAGATTGCAGTTAAGTTTATGATTATGAAATAAAAACTAAACAACAACAAGAAGAGGAAGAAGAATATGAGCTTCATCTTTTATAAATTGTGTGGCTTATTATGATCCTCTTTGTGCTCTAGTTTATCACCCATAAAATGGAAATAATAATTTTATTTAGTTCTCAGGGTGGTTGCCTGGATTGATTGAGATAGTATATGTGAAGAGCTTACTACAATGTATGGTACCTCTGAAGTACTCAAAACTTACAAGGTGTTATTAGGTTCGTTTGCAGTAAGGGGCCATTTCAAAAAATCTTCATGTTTCTTGCCTGTCATACTATTTAACACGTCATCTTTTTATACTGAGGGTAGGAAACCATCAAAAAAGAAATTGGAAAACTTTAGGCGGTAACTATGTATTCTTAAGTTCTTCTGGAAAGCATTTCTGGAACTTGAGTAGGTAATGAGAGAAACATAAAGTAAAGCACTATGTCAGTGTAAGGTAAAATAAAGTGGGGTGTTTGGGGTGACACCAGTTGGGACCACAGACACTGTGGGATTTAGCTCAGTTCTTAAACACAGCTTCTGGCTGGGTTGGAGACATTTGTTATTATTAAACTCTCCTGAGCTGAATGATCAAGATTCATTGTTGATGTCCAAGTAACCAACATATGTTGAGAAATTTTCCAATTCTACAATCCTGTAATTTTAGATTTCCATACTCCCATAATTTCCACAGCCCTATGATTTTCTTGCATCTCACAATGACCTTCAACTCTGTGATTGCAAGTGTGCTGCAGTTATGATAGTATAGCCTCATCCTGGGATCAATATAGGATGAATTTGTGAAACAAAATATCTCAAAATCCATATACTCTTTTTAAAAAAAATTTTTTTAGTTGTTGATAGAACTTTATTTTTATTTATACATGGTGAGAATCGAACCCAGTGCCTCTCACATGCTAGGCAAGCACTCTACCACTGAGCTACAACCCCAGTCTCCATATATTCTTTAGTCAAATTAGATGTCTTAGTAAAGGAGGAAACAATCTCTATTACTGATTGAGCATCCCTTATCTAAAAGGTTTGGGAACAGAAGATATTCGGATTTCAATTTTTAAAAAAATTTTGGAATATTTACATAAATATAATGAGATATCTTGGGGATATTATTAATTAATTTGTTTCATATACATCTTAAACACATAGGCTGAAGGTGGTTTTATACAATATTTGACATTAAGTTTGTGTGGGAAGCAAACTTCCATGGTATGGAATTTTCCACAGGTGTCATGTTGGTGTTTAAGAAGTTTTGCATTTTGGATTTTCAGATTAGGAATGCTCAATCTGTACCACCATTTATGCTCCCACATCAAGGCCTCTGATATTCTGCCCTTCAGTAAGAGTCTAGAACTTCCCTATAGATTATCTGTGGTCTATTGCATGTTTTATCTACAAAAGGGAATGGCAGATGAGCCACTGCACCTCCACAGGGAAGGGACAGGGATGGCCCTTACATGTTACTTTGATGCTTTACAGAATATGAAGCTGTGCTTAGATCGACTTGGCATTATCTGGAAGATCCAGGAGTTTTTCTAGTCAACTTTTGTTTTATCTTAGGAATGTTGAGAATATTGCCGGTAACCAAGGTCCCAGACTCTTGGTTCCTTGGCAAACTCAGAACGACCTCTCTGTGTTGGGTGGCATTCATTCGCCTGTAATCTCCTTATCTTACTTCCTTGCCCTGTTTTCCTTTTGTTCCTATTTCCACAACTGCTTGATGTTTATTTTGTAAAATCATATTTTTATAAATTATCTCAGGTTATTTTCAGAATGAGGCAGGGGAGACACAAATTACTGCTCAAAATCAATAATGAGTTGTCAAAAAAGCCATTGCCTGCTGTCAGAGGAGCCAAGGGTTCCACACCTGCCTATAAGGACATGCCTTTGGGACCTCCCTCCCAGGATGAGCCTGCACCCTGTATTAAGTCACCGTGCGTGTGGGGCTGGAGTCTTTCACTAAGTGTTATGTGCTATACACAGGCCAGAGTGCAGGGGGGACAACTGATGTCACCTGGTAGATTCATTGTGGAGGCATCACTACCAGGTTTGATTTGACATTAAACATTCTTAAAGCGTGGACCATGATTAATGAACATCAGAATCAATCAAGGAGCTTGTTAAAAATGCTCAGTCCTGGGCTTTGCTTCTGAAAGTTTTGATGCTGTATGTCTAATATGGGAGGCATCTGGATTTTAAGAAACTTCTTAGATGATTTTTAATGAAGTGGTTTATGGACAAGATTTTGAGAAGTATTGTGGTAAATAGTGGGTGGGACTTAAAGAGGCAGAGGTCACATGCTCCAGATGATATAACTAGTATAAGCAAAGGCACAGACTATGATAAAAGGCAAAATGGGTGAGACAGGCTTAAGGATAGATACCATGCATATGGAGAGCACTCTTACTCACTGTCAATCCCATTTGTATACCTACTTAAACGCTGAAACATTAAACTGAAAACATTTCAGTGTACCAGTGTGTTAGTTGGATTTCCCTTACTGTAACAATATACCTGAGATAATAAACTTAAAAAGAAGACAGGTTTATTTTCACAAACTCATGGTTTCTAAAGTTCCAGTCCATGGTCCATTGGTTCTGTTGCTTTGGGCTTGTGGTGAGCATGTCATGGCGGGGAGCATATATGGTGGAACATCCTATTCACCTTGCGACAGTCAGGAGAGTGAAAGAGAGAGATGGGAAGAGGCTGAGGTCCCAATATCCCCTTCAAGGACACACCTCCAGTAACCTAACTTCCTCCTACCAAGCCTTTAGTATATGGGCCTTTGGGGCCATTTATCCAAACCATAGCAACTAGCTTAGGTACTAAAATATTTGGGCCACATTCTTCTGGGAGTGTGTGGTTTAGAAGGATGAGGTTGCTATGAAGATGCTCCAGACTTGTGCCCTGAATCTTGTAACAGGATAGGAATGTATTTGGGGATACATCAACTAGGAAATGATAGGGGCAGCAGGCAAAGCAAGGAAGCAGAGGGCTTCCAAAACTGAAAGGTGAGCAGAAACTTTCGTTTATTTGAGCTTCTGGAGTTGAACCATGCAGCAATCTATCTTGAGATTACCATAGTGACTTTGAAATAACAATAACATTTTATTTTGGGGGTACAGTTTTCTATTTTACCAGTCCTTTTTAAAAAAAAAATTAAATGAACTATATAAATATATCAGTCTTGACTATATATATCTTGAGATTTTTCCATCTGGTCTGGAACTTGAAAAAAAGAACTTTTTTTTTTTAGGTCAAAAGCCTCTGACTTTATATTCTGCCATTTTTTCTTAAAAACAAAGTGAACATTCTTTATTTGAAAGATTAAAAATGGCAATATTTTTAAATAACTTGGGTACTATGTCTTTTGAAGTCCAGTTCCACAGTCATCGAATACTCTGGGATTCAATGTCAGGGGACATGTTTGCTCTACTCCACTTTGGCTTCCGTTCTGAGACGTTTGGGTTCCCATCCTCTCTACCTTGCTTCTCTTCCTCATTGGTGTCCGCCGTGAAGGCAGGTAGATGGACCCATCTCAGGATGCTGCTTAGGTGGCTCTAATCCAGAGCAAGAGCCAAGCTTCTACCCCTCCTTGTGTCTGGCAGCAATCCACAGCTGCGGATGCTGTCGGATTACTCTCTTCTCAGCCACATTGGGCTCAGTGCCTTTGATGTGGCTAAGGCAGACTTGACCAAATAGTAGTGCCTCCTGCTGATGTTTAGGTGGAAGCCAACATCATAAAAGTGAACATCCTACTGAGAGTGCTCCCTGTGCTCCCTGCAAACCTAGCCAGTCACACTGCCAAATCGGTCAAAGGAAGAACTGGCTGGAGAATTGCAAACTGCATTCCCCTGGCCAGGAAATGGAGCTCAGATCAATCTCATGGGGCTACCTAACTAAAATGTAGTGGACACGTCAAATGTTTTAATGTGAAACTTCTAAAAAAAAATCCCAAACACATAGTTTGTTATATTATAAAAGCAATTTGGATAAGAAATGAAAAACAATGAAAAATCATTGACAGCTTAAAGCCTTACTTCGATTCTTTATTACTTCACCCACCCTTATTTATTTAAAACAATACTGCTAGTTTAAAAGATACTAACAGGACAGCAGATATTTCACTATATGATTGGGTTGAGGATATATTTTATGCTTCTGCATTCTCTATAAGATTGGGGAAAGATTTAGCAATCTGTATTACAGAGAGACATCATTAAATTAGGTTTATAGATCCCTGTGGAACAATCATGGCATGTTAAGAACTATAATGGCCACAGAATTAGACATGGCTTCTGTCCAGGAGAGTCACTCCTGTGGGCCAATTATAGAACTGGCCACCAGAAGACATGCAGGGTTCTCCTTTTGAATATGCATGTTTTCTTTTAGACTTCTTTTAGCAATAATGTAAGATGTTTTTCTTGGTTAGACAAGTGAAACTATTTTATAAGAAGTCTAATCTGGACCTCTGAGCAATGGACAGCATGAAATGATGCAGAATCTCAGAAGTGATGGAAATGCCCTTTTGAATGGTGCACGCATCTTCTTTATCCCAGACCTTATATGAGCAGAGACCTAAGAGCTGCTTGGATACTGCCAGTTACAGGAGGCTCCCTACTTCACAGAGACACTTCATAATATTTTGTACCATGACAGTCAATAGAATAATTTTCCACCTCCTTAAAACTCCTTGGTCTTGGTCCTCTTTCTAAAGCAGGGTTGGAAACATTTGCTTGAAGAGCCAGATAGTAAATATTTTCAGCTTTGCTGGCCTGGTCTATATCCCCACCACTCAGCTCCACTATGCTAGTGTTGAAATGTGCTTCAACAAATGGTTACAGCTGTATTCTAATGAAACAATGTACAAACTAGGTGTCTGGCTCATGGCCTGTAGCTTTCTGATTCTCATTCTAGAACTATGTCATCTGGCCCCTGAATCTGAATTATGCAACCTTTCAGTTCCAGGATGGTTCTCTGATATATACAGGCGCTCCATCTGTGGTGTTGATAAATCAGGAAAGTCTAATGCCCTTCTACTAATCTTATAAAGTTTTTATGTCCCCCTGTCCCCTTTTTGTGGTACTGGGGATTGAACTCTGCTCTACCACTGAGCTACATCCTTGGCTATTTTTATTTTTTTTCTTTTGAGACCGGGTCTTGCTGAGTTGCTGAGGCTGGCCTCAAACTTAAGATCCTTCTTCCTTAGCCTCCTGAGTGTCTGGGATTACAGGTGTGTGCCACAGTGTCTGGCTATGTCCTATCAGTCTGTTTTGCTACATAATAAAATACCCAAAGCTGGATATTTTATAAGGAAAAGAGATTTACTTGGCTCGTGATTTAGATTGTTAGAAAGTTTAAACATATGGCCCCAAGCATCTGACAGGGTTGGGAGCACTAGCTGTGTGACAACATGGAGGATAAGCAGGTCCATGGGGATGGAGCACATGTATGACGAACAAGATAGCAAGCTGAGAAAGCTGAATTTGCTTATAAAATCTGCTTTCTCAGTAACCAAGCCAGTCCCTAGACACCTATCCCAGTCTTAAAAGAACTAACCCAACCTCTTGAGAAGAACATTGGTCCATTCATGAGGGATCCCTTGTGACCACAGACCTCTTAAAGACCCAATCACTTCAATACTACTACACTGGGCAATTAAGCCTCAGCATGAGTGTTGGTGGGTCCAACCGCCAAGTCCTAATAGGAGTGACTTTGCAACTGGAATTATCGGATGTTCTAAATGTGCATGTTATTATTATGGAACTCAATATAGTTTTTTAAAAAGGGGTTATTTTAATCCTATATAATTTTTCATGCCAGGAAGTTATGACTTCAAGAGAGTGCTTCAGTGTTCCATTATTGGGCATTCTTGGTTGGGAGTTGGCAATTTGGAGATGCGTCCCTGAGGCACAGACTGTGTCTGTGGTTCTGAGTACATACATCTTTTCAGAACTGTGAATTATAATTTTGGATGCATGCATGGAATGGCTACACGGAGTATTGCATATGTGGTTTTCCCCTGTACTTTCTTTTTACTGACTGGCTTCTTCTCTGGGGCCAAAGTAGAGCCAGACTGTTATCCAGTGGGTGTAATAAACACATACACCTAGCTCAGGGGATCAAGAAACCGGGTCAGCCAGGAGTCAGCATCTACACGCTGCAGAAGCAGGTAATATTAAGCGCAGAACCAACCCCATTTTTAAGATTTCACATCATATATGGTAAGAGTACTGCCGAGATGTTAAAAAAAAGTACTGGATTAAGTCCAAAGTAATTTTAGACGTTAAAAAAGGTCTCAGAACATTTTAAGTAGCAGTTATTAAAGCTAGTCCTGACCTCCACCAAGCACCTGCTATTTAATTGATCGAATGGTTGTTGGGAAGCTCTGCGTGTCTGTAGTAAGTCATTGCACCCCAACCACCCACTGGCCCTGCTCAGCACTCTTTCCAGAGACAGGAAAGGACACAAAAGGAAGTGAAAGGGGGCTGGGATTATGGCGCAGTGGTAGCGTGCTTCCCTAGCACGCGTAAGGCACTGGGTTTGATCCTCAGCACCACATAAAAATAAAATGAAGATATTCTGTCACCTACAACTAAAAAATAAACATAAAAAAAAAAAAGGAAGTGAAAGATTGGGTGGTGGGAGAAGTTGTTCCTAGGTAGAACGAAGCTAGGTAGCAGGCTGCCTATGTGTGAGTGTGGTCTGTGTCCCAGCAGCCTCTGCCTCACAAGGGAGCATGTTAGAAAGGCAGCGTTTGGGCTGGGGTTGTGGCTCAGTGGTAGCGCGCTCACCTATCACGGGTGAGGCACTGGGTTCGATCCTCAGCACCACATACAAATTAATAAATAAAAATAAAGTTATTAAAAAAAAAAAAAAAAGAAAGGCAGAGTGTCAGCCCAGCCAGTGCCTCCTGATTGTGAATCTATATTTTTACCCTTAAGCAGTTCATACGCACTTGAAGGTTTGAGGGCTGGGGATCTAATTCCCAGTCTTCCTTCTTCACCGAGGTGGCAGCAGGGCCACCTTCATTTCAGAAATGCTATTACAAAGAGTTATTTTTTAAAAAAAGGAATGAGTGGACTGCTTTTCTTTCAGGGATCTTAACTTATTATGAAGAGTTATTTGGGGAGAGAGGCAGGGGAAAGAAGCCAGGCTCGCAGTGGCATCTCAGAGATCTAGAAAATAGAATCATTCTGAAGCCAAACTGATCAGTACACTCGTTGCTCTGCTTCAGGGACTTTTCTTCTTTTCTAAATCCGTATCAAATGGCATAGATTTTCCTCTAACCACCAACATTTTTTTTGATATGCTGTACTTTCCATTAGCATTCGGGTTCGAGATATTTTTAAAAAATTCCCTTGTGATTTCTACTTTGAGCTATGGATTATTCAGAAGTATGCTGCTTAATTTTGAAATATTTGGGGCTTTACTGATTTCCAGTTTAATTCCACTGTAATTGGAGAACATTTTCTGATTTCAGTCTTTTAAATATCTTGTTTGGAGGCCATGCCATGGTCTTTCTTTGAGGCTGTTTCCTGGACACTTAAAAGTTATATGCTAGGCATGGTGGTGCATGCCTGCTATTTGGGCCTGAGGCAGGGATTGCAAGTTCGAGGCTAGTGTAGGAAACTTAGCAAGATGTGTCTCAAAAATGTTAAGAACGTGGGCTGGGGCTCTAGTTCAGTGGTAGAGCGCTTGCCTAGCATGTGTGAGGCACTGGGTTCGATCCTTAGCAACACATGTAAACAATAAATGAATAAAATAATGATCTATCAACAACTAAAAAAATATTTTAAAAAAATGTTAAGAAAAGAGAGATAGGGAGGTAGCTGAGTGGTAAAGTGCACCTGGGTTCAGTCTTCCTTACTGGGGAAAAAATACAGTAATACGCCTTCTGCTGTCAATGGTAGAATGTTTAATAAAGGATAGTTACATCAAGTCAGTTGATAGTGTTGTTCAGGTTTTCTGTATCTTTACTGGTTTTCTGTCTTCTTGCTCTTTCTGTTACTGAATATTGAAGTCTCCAACTGTAAATATGGATTTGTCTGCTTCTGTTTTGAGTTCTATCACTTTTTTCCTGTGTGTATTTTGAAGCTCCATTAATAAGGAATACACATTAGGATAGCTATGTCTCTTGAGAAACTGAACTTATGAAAACATTATGAAATGTCCCACTCTATCCCTTGTAACAGTCTTTGTTCTGAAGTCATCTTTGCCAGAAACTAATAGACTCCAACTTTCTTTTGATTGGTGTGTGTATGTGCACATGCAGTGGGTTTCTTGTATATGTCATATATTTAGGTCTTGCTTGTTTTAAAATATTTTTTTAGTTGTTGATGGATCTTTATTTATTTATATGCAGTGCTTAGAATTGAACCCAGTGCCTCACACATGCTAGGCAAGTGCTCTACCACTGAGCTACAACCCCAGCTCCTTGCTTTTTTTTTTTTTTTTTTTTTAACAAACAATTTTTGCCTTTTACTTGGAATGTTTAAAACATTTACATTTAATGGGATTGTTGATATTGTTGGGTATAAATCTACCATCTTGCTGTTTGTTTTCTGTTTGTCTCACTCATTTCTTTCTTCCACTTTGCCTTCTTTTGGATTAATTCTGTAGTTTTTTTTTTTTTTTATGATTTTATGTCCACCATTGGTAATAACTTTATTTTTTAGCTATTTTTTCAATAGTCATTCTGAGGTTTGCAGTATACATATTTATTTTTATCACAGTCTATTTTTAAATCTTCCACCACCTCACATATAGTGTAAGAATTTTATAACAATATATTACAGTTTCCCCTTCTTGTCCTTTGTAGTTATCATATATTTTGTTTCTACATCTTACAAACCCCTTAATAATGGTTATTTTGTGCTTTAAGCATTTGATTATGTTTTAAAGAAATTAAAAATGAGAAAATAGTCTTGAAAAATTTTCTTTTGTGGTGCTAGGGATGCACATATACAAGGCAAGCACTCTACCACTGAGCTATTTCCCCAACCTGAGGAAAATTCTCTTGTATTTATTTACTTATTTACTGTTCTTTTTGCTTTCCATTCCTTTGTATGCATCTAAATATTCATCCAGAACCATTCTCCTTCTGCTCAAGGAATTTCTCTTGAACTTTCAGGTAATACCTATTTGCTGGTGCTAAGTCCTCTCTGCTCAAGACTGGACTTTGTGTCAGAAGAAGCTTCTGTCTCCATTTTGGAAAGGTTTTTCCTGGTTCTAACCTAGGGCGTCTCAATCCTTTGAGGGTATTATTCCCTGACATCTGCCCAGAACCTCCTGATAAGAGGTTCATATTTGAATCTTTGTTCCTCTGTACATAATGTGTCTTCTTTTGTTTGCTGATTTTTAAGACTTTATCACTGGTTTTCAACTATTTGATTTTCATGTACCTTGGTGTGGTTTTATTTATGTTTCATCTGTTTGGAACTCTTTAAATTTCTTGCATTTGTGAGTTTATAGGTTTTTTTTTTTTCCTAAATTCAGAAAAAATCTAGTCATTACTTCTTCAAATCACTTTTGGTCTTCTTTTCCTCCCCTCCTGGGACTCACGTTGCACTATGTTGGATTGCTTTATATCCCACAGTTTATTGAACCCTCTCTGTTCATTTATCTTCAGCATTTTTTCCTCTCAGTACTCTCATTTGGAATAAGTTCTATTGCTACAATGTCAAATTCATCTCTATTTTCTTCTTCAGCATATAAATTGCTGTTAATTTTATTTAGTATATTTTATTTGATTTCTAGAACTTTCATTTTCCTACTTTCAGAGTCTTCCATATATTTCCTCCTCCCACTTGTGTTTTTCTTTGTATCCTTGAGCACATTTTTTAAGGTTCATAATAGTTATTTTAAGTTCCTTGTCTATTAATTCTGTTACCTCTGTCATTTCTGAGTCTGTCTCTATTGATCAACTTTTCTTTTATTGGTGGATTATATTTTCCCTTATCTTTATTTTCCTGTTAGTATTTGGTGGGATACTATGACTGGATTTCCTTATATTTCTCTAAAGAAAGTTAGATTTCATCCTTGTGTGTAGTTGAGGCACTTGCAGATAAGTTCAATGTTGTTGAAGTTTATTTGTAAGCTTTGTTATGGGGGATCCAGATCAGTCTTTCTTCTAGGATTACTTTATTTCACTATGAAGGTATATTTTTTGAGGGATCTATCCAATATTCCATATATTATGAGGTATCTATGCACTGTTCCTAGGCACATATACTTTTTCCAAGCCTGTGTAAGCTCTGTTTTTATTTTTTCTTTCTTTTTCTTTTTACTTTTTTTGCCAACTGGTTTCCTACAGTTCTTTCTTGCTTTAGAAGTTTTTCTAGAACATGAGCAATTCAAAACTCAGCTAAAGACTAGAGAAGAGTCCTCTGCAAATCTTTGGGGCTGTCTGTGTAGCTCCCCTTTTCCAGTGTTCAACTCTGAAGTGTAGCTTCCCTGCCCTCCCCTAACTCCATCTTTCAAACTCAGTGAAATTATCGGTCTCTGTTTGGTAGCCACTTCTTGGGCTGCTGCCTGAACAGACTGCTGTCCAGTCTGGAACAATCACAGGGCTCAAGTCACTTGTTTCCTAAGTTTGAAGGGTTTTCTAATTGTTTATGGCAGGAAAGCAATTCCACAACAATTGGTCATGGACGGAAGGGAAGTCCTATTGTGTGGAATAAGGAAGTCAAACTGAACACTGTACTCTGTGAGTTTTATTTACAAAGTGTGCACTATGGTGTATCAGTTTCCTAGGGCTGCTGTAACAAAGTACTGCAGACTGGGTGGCTTTAAAAGGTCTCTCAAAGTTCTGGAGGCTGGAAGTCGGAAATCAAGGTGTCAGTAGGGCTGTGCTATTTCTGAAGGCTCTAGAAGAGAATGTGTTCCGCGCTTTTAGCTCCTGGTGTTACTGGCAGCCCTTGGCATTCCTTGGCTCGTGGGAGTATCACTCAATCTCTACCTCCGTCATCACATGACATTATTCATATGCCTTTTCTGTGTCTCTTTCTTTTAATCTCATTGGGTTAAGGGCCCATGCTACTCCACTATGACCTCTTCTTAATTAACTATACCTACAAAGACTCTATTTCCCAATAATATCACATTCTGAGGTTCTGGGAAGGACATGGATTTTTGTAGGACACTCTTCGACCCAGTGCATGTTGGCAACTATGAGTCCCAGTGTTCCTTTGATCCTTTGATAAAGAAATTCTTTAGGCAGAAACAAGACTAGTTTCTAATATGCTGCCTGCCTCATTTCCAGCTCTCTCCCCATGTCACACTCCACCCAGCAATCCATCGGTGTTCTTTTACAGTTGCACAATGCACCCAAAGCTTCACCTTCATAAATAAGGAATGTCTGTTTCCTGGTAGTCCCTGGAGATCCCTGGACCTCGTAGCAGGGAGGCTGCCCCACTCCTCTCCATTCTCTTAGTCATGACGGCCGTCTCCACTCCCTGACCCTGCTAACCGGGGGACGCTGAATGAGAGCTCACATATTTTAGAATCCTGCCTTAGATTATCTTCACAAGTTGCCTTTGTGATGCACTCCTTAGCCATGACGCCTATTCTAGATCAAAGCTCTGCAGACAAGAAACAGAATCATGAGAAACTGCTTTTGCTGATAGAGAAGCAAGCCCCCGCATTGGGAAAACACAGATCAAATCCAATTGATGCCATTTTCCAAACACTTCCTATAGTACATTATAGAGTGACAGCTCAACTTCTTTGTGGAAAGAATGATCATCTACACAGGTTCCAGCATCTTTACGAGTTCATATTGAGAAGGTGAATGCATGTCGAGCAGCTGCCACACTTAGATAAGTGACAACCCAGCTCTCCAGGCAGAGAACTGCAGGAAGAAACAGATTCTCCCTCAAGGTTAGAAAGAACTGGCAGTCTCAGCAATAGGTTCCACAGATTCTGACTCAATACTCAACCCCAGGCACTTTTTTAAAGACCAAAAATTTGGTCTGGGTTTCTGTTCAGTCTTTGCAAGACCTCATTAGATCCGCATTTTAGAAAAGCGCCGCACTGACAACTAGGGTTTGCAACCAAGACCCACAGACCTCCTCTCTTCCCTACAGGACCTTGTGGTATTTTGTGTATTCATTTCACCTTCTTTTGAATAGCTGTGGTGGTGGTGGCTAAAGGGTGCCACTTTAAGGCACCTGAGAGAGGTCAGTCACAGGGGCTACTTGCCAAACTTGGCACATAGGAGAAGTGCACCCTTTGGGTCAGGAGGTGCCTTGCCATTTTGGCATCCTGTCTTTTTTGCCCTGACCACACCCCCCTGCACCCCTCTCCACGTGCTCATGTGCACATGAGGTGGAGCCAGGGTCCCTTTCTCTGTGCTTTCATCTTGTCCACAGTGGTTTGAGGAGCGCCTGAGTGGCAGAGGTGGAATAGACTCGCCCAGGTAGACTAACATATGCTCTCCTCTGTGCTTCCCACCAGCCCGAGAGCTCGTAAGAGCAGGGACTGTCTTATTCCTATTTGCATCTTCATTGTCTAGCTCGGTGCCTGTCCCTGCCAACCACCGGATTATCTTCCAAGTGGTACCAGAGAGCTTCCTTGAAAGAATAGCTTCCTTGCTGTTGGTTTGGGATGATCCTGCTGTTCCTTGAAGGTTCAAATCCTGTAAGTCCCCTGCTACCACGGAAGTATGCTCAACACTAGCAATACCATCAATCTTGTCAGGAACCCAGTGTCCCTAGGAAGTTCAGACATTGCCACAGAATAATTCCATAAGGAGTTAATTCTGCCACCTGGTTCTGTGGGTAGCTCCAGGCAGAGGGCGCCCATGAAGACATAGAGTGTAAAAAAAAAAAAAAAAGCAAGTGATACTGTGGCACTTAGAACTCAGGCCTTTCCCCACAGGGGTCCCTCAGCCATCTCCCAGCTAGTGGAAATCCAGTGCACACTGGATCTAGTCCTGGTTTTGCCACTGACAAGATCATGACCTTAGAGTCACTTAACCTTACTAGGTTCTAGTCCCCTCACCAGTAAAAGACATGCTCTTTAAGACCCTTCTAGCTCTAAACTCTTGTCAGGAACCGACTTTGAGGGTTTTGTTTGCTTTGCTTTGGTTTTGGTACTAGGGATTGAACCTGGGGGCACTCAACCACTGAACCACATCCCCAGTCCTTTTTTAAATATTTTATTTTGAGACAGGGTCTCACTAAATTGCTTAGAGCCTCACTAAGTTGCTGAAGCTGGCTTTGAACTTGTAATCTTCCTGCCTCAGGCTCCCAAGCTGCTGGGATTACAGGCATGTGCCACCACACTAGGCCTGTTTTAGTCAGATCTATTTATTTATTTTCGAGATGGATCCCCCTATGTTGCCTCTACTTACACTGGCCCAAAACTTCTGTAAGGGATCAAAGAATCCTCTCATCTTAGCTTCCCCAAGTAGCTGAGACTACAGGCATGTGCCACTGCACCTGGCTCATATCCAATTTTGAGTAAAGTTAAAAAAATTTTTTTTTAAAGAAGTACATTTAAAATACTTATTGATTCTTTCTTGATTGTATTTAAGAAGCCAGAATTTCAATTTTTATTTATTTTTAACAGCTGGTATGATAGACTTGTGAAATTGCAACACAAAGTAGAGAAGTATAATGCATAGGTCCCTTTCCTGGATGTCTTTGTCCATTTACCTGTTGGTGTAGGGAGGGGATCAGAGTCCCAGGAGGAGCATGGCTTCCCACCTTGACTTTGCAGTTGGTTGGCTTGGGGTGAGCCACTTAGCTCTCTTAGACCATCGTATTTTCACATGGAAAATGGGTGCCTCATAAATAAAATTAAAAAGTCAAAGTCTCAGGGGTATCAAAAAGTTCTCTGTGAAAAAACTGTTGCTACCTTGTGGGGCCTCCCTAGTGGGCTTCATTTCCCAGTTCAGTCCTTAGTGGGTCGAAAATGTCCATTTGATTTGTAAACTCTAAGCCTGTGCATATACTGTTCTTTCTCCATGGATCCACAGCTCCAGCAGATCTGGACAGCAGAGCACACCTTGTTTGAAAAATTGATTTGGCCCTTGCCTTATATTGAACCCTAGAGTCACAGTGTGAAACAATATCCTCTTCTCAAGGTTCAAACTTTCTCCTCCTATTTAATACTTTTCTATGTAACATTTCTCAAAGACTATCTTTGGATTACTTACACACAGCTGTTTTATGAGACTGTGTTGGAGTTTATGAGTCAGATTACTGTTACCAAAATGTTTGTGAAATCACTTCTTAAGTCATATATTTGCATCATGTACAACCTGTTTGACAATCAAAACATTATGCCCTTCAGCACTTGGCTGGTCATGATAGTAAGTTTTCCAGTCGAGTGTTCCAACAGAATATAATTGGGCAGTAGACAGTAAGAGCACAGTTTATTATTTTAGCATAGAATTCCAAGAGCCTTTCTCTTTTTGTAAGATTGAGAAGGACATGCAATATTCTGTAACAGACTCAGTGTGATCAATTAATGGCATAGAAAAATTCCAGTATGGTTGAGGGATAACCAAGCCTAGCTGTGGTTGCCGTTTTGTGCAGCCAACAGGTGGGGGTGGGGGTGGAGAATGGACTGGCTAGGGCAGAAGACAGTGACGGAGCCTTAGAAATGGTGAGCCAAGAGCACTGCCTGCCTGTGACTGTCCCTCCATCTGAGAATTGGTGTACACTGACACGGATTCTCCTTTCTTGGCTCTTGGCCAAACTTCAAGGCAACCTCATTCAAGGCAAACTTCTCCTTAAAGTCCTCTTGTCTTCTTCAAAGTAGGCCCAGACGCCCTTCCTCCAAGCTTGGTAGCATTTTATTTGCACTCTCTGATGGCTCAGTTGTCATTTAACTTCTCATTGTTTCCACTGGTCGGCAACCTCCCCAGGACAGGAACTGTGTTTTACTCACCTTGGATATGTTATAAGGAAAAATGCTGTACCTTGATTGAGGTGAGAGTAGCCATGTGTTAATGTTATTTTTCCAAAGGACACAGCCAGGCCCAGCTGATGACTTACAGGGTGGATCCTGGAAGGTTTGCTTTAGTCAAAAATCACCTTCCACAGTAGTATGGGGCACCTGCCATTGCTAAGGCACAGTGTGGGGGAATTCAAACCTTTTTGTGGTGGTAATCTTTGCCCTCTTGGGACAAAGGCATGACATAGGTGTGCTACAAATGTTAGCAGAGTAAAATAGTCAATGCTTTCTATAGAAATGTAAACTTAGTCTGAAGCTTACTAATTTTTCTTTCTGGTTCTGAACCTGACTTCATCTGTAACAATGCTGAGATTCTGATTTAATAAGTAGATGAAGCTCACTGTGCATGTCCAAAATGTGTGTATCCACATTTCTTAAGTGTTTTTCCAGTGGCCACACAGGTTGAGCATCCCTAATCAGAAATGCAAATTGTTTCAAAATGTAAAGCTTTCTGAGCATCAATATGGTGACCCAAGTGGAAAATTCCACACTGGACCTCATGTGACAAGACATGATCAAAATATAGGTACACTGAAAATATTACCTGTCAGCTATGTATATAAGGTGCATATGAAACATAAATGGGTTTTATATTTAGACTTGCGTCCCTTCCCCAGATGTCTCATTGTACATATGAAAATAATACAAAATTGGGAAAAAATCCAAACATTTCTGGTCCTAAGCATATTGGATGAAGGATACTCAAACTGTAATATGTCTTAGCAACACATTTATTATGCACCCTATGCTTACATTCCTCCTTCAGGGAAAAAGCAGGAGGATAATAACTGGGCCTTAATGGTTGGCTTGGTGTGGCAGCTGCCTGGTGACACACATGTGCAGCCAACTGAGATCCATTTTTGCAGCTACAGCATCCTGGGAGTCTGGGGAGGGGCTAAGCAGTGTAGCTGCAGCTCATTAAACCTGACCGTGCAGTTGAGGCCCAGTGTTGCCACCTGACCGCCACACATCTGTGCCTGTGTGCGTCCCCACTCTCTGCTGGTACTCCCGAGGCTTCTGCAAGCCTGGAACAAACAGCTTCGCTCTTAGAAACCCATGTTTTGAAGCGCAAAGTCTGAGTATAGAACTTGGAGAAAGTTCTTCAGTGTTTTCAGCCTGGGCTGTCTGTGGCCAACCCTGGGGGAGGAATAACACAAAAGAGATCTCAAAGAAAAGAAAGGCGAAGACAGACTGCACTTTGAAACCAGAACACTGTTTGTATTCACTTTTAAAGAATGCTAAATTTCTCTCTGTCTCTTTTTAACAGAGTATTAATCCAATTATTACTTTTATTTTAAAAAATTAGGCAGGAGGCCATCTTATGAGAATAAAAAACACCAAAAACAAAGCAAGAAGAAAAAGTATTTTTCCAAACAGGGGAAAAAAAAAAAAACCCAAAAACCAAAACCAAAACTCCAAGGAAACATCCCTATTTTCTTTTGTGTACTGACCTTTACCCTTGTCCTTTTTAAACACCAATTTAAAAGAAAGAAGCTGATGGATTTCGTGCAAAAAGTTATTTGCTGCAGGAAAGAATGTGCTAGACACAAAAGCGTGGTTTGTGGTTGTTGACATTCAAGTCTGCCATGTCATGTTCCGGCAGAACCTCCGATGGACTCCACAGGACTTCTTTATAGGGCTTCCCCTTGTGTCTGGGACGTGAGGACACTGTCCCTCATTGTAAGCAAATGCAGGTGCAGATGGTGGATGCAGGTGTGGCCACTGGCTCTGCCAAAAAGAAAAAAAAAAAAACTGTCCATCTATAGAGTTTGGAGTCAATAGTACAAGGTCCCCGCACACGGCGACCTTCTCTCTACCGGCCCTTTTGGCTCACAGTGGCGGCAAGTTATAACTGGGCCACAAGGACTAATATATTGTGTAGTCTAGATGGGGAAATGCCAAAAGAAAGCTCTGCTGGATCCAGCGAATGTGTCTTGTGTTCACTTCTAGGCCTGTAAACAAACACAGCTGTTGAGTGAGGGACCCATCTTCAGAAATGGTGAAAACACGGGCTGCCTTGCCAGGGGATCGCAGCAGGAGGGCTTGTTCTGGAGGAGGGTGGGGCTCTGCAGGCTGGGTTCCTGGTCCTCTCTGTCTTCCAGGATGAGCCGGGGTGAGGAGGGAGGGCTGAGTCTGTTTCCAGCTGAGGCAGATGCGGAGTTCAGGATGGAAAGGGAGGAGTCTGAAATGTCATCTGCCCTCCTCTGATTAAACCTGTGTGCCTTACGCAAGATCGTGGCTGCCTTTTTTCTGAATGTGATGGAAGGGAACTTTCTTTCACCAATTATTTTAAAACAATCTGCAACTTCAAGTAAAAAACCTTAGGAATTCATCAACCCAGCAGCTTATATATGTATCATGTTTTGCTAAGAATGGGTCTTGGGCCATATCCCTGTTTCATTCTTCTCAGTGCTGCGGAAACAGGTATATGATGCCGAGAATGTACAAAGAGTATGTTGGCACCATGAGTCCATCATTTACATGTCATTGTTTGTACTGCTGACGTCATGTGGAGGTGAGGCTTCTTCATTGTGGTAGACTTCAGGTTTCTGGTTGCTGGGATGGCAGGTGCCACAGCAACCACTGCAGCAGCAGGAGGCCCAAGGGAGGCCAGGTAAAAGGCAAGAAGGGATTGACTTTGTGCATGAAAATGTTGTTGCTTTGGCAATTGATGACTCGAGGAGTCTATTCATGTCTTCAGTATCTAGTACACATTTATTAAGTACTTAGTGCATACAGGTAATCAGTTGCCTTCATGGCCATATCTTTTCTCAGTAGTGTAAGTTTTGTGATAAATTTGAGTTTGTTTCATTCCCAGTGATCTTCCTCTCCATGCTGTTCCTTTTGATTCATTTTCAATGAATCACTGTCCTTGAAGGCCCCAGACTGAAAGAAATGATAAGGAGATAGAAATGCTAATTACCCCGATTTGGTCATTTCACATTGCATATGTGTAACAGATTACCACACTGTACTCCATAAATATATACAACTATTATGTATCAATTAAAAAAAAAGAAGATCCCTTCCCTGGCATGGTCCCTTCTTGAGATTTGCAGGCCTTGAATCTTTCAATGACTGGGTTACATCTGTCTCTCTATTTGCTTAAGGTAGTTGGCTGGTACAGGGATGTTCATGAACCAGGGTTGTGGATTCATTCCCTAGAAAGTTCAAGTTTTCCGGGGCGGGGAGTGGGGGAGCCCCAAGTCATTTAACCATGCTTATTACTTGCTGCCTCAGGATTATATTTTCTTTCTTTGTTTGTTTTTGTGGTCATTTCACATTGATGAAATGGGAATGGAATCCAGGGTCTGGTGCATGCTGGGCACATGCTCTACTGTTGAGCTACACCCACAGTCCCCACCCTGCTTTTTCTGAGACAGTGTCTTGCTATGTTGTCCAGACTCCTGAGGAGCAGGGATTATGGACATGTGCCACTAAGCCCAGTTTGCTTCAGCGTCGTAGGAAGAACAATGTCATAATGTGATGGCACCAATATCACCATTCCAGGTTAAGAAAAAAAAGACCTCCCTGACCCTACTCTTGAACTTGGCCGCTCTTTGCTTGGTCCAGTTAGGTTAACTTGCTCCATACCTACCACTGGTACGAATGTGTAAGTGCATCAAAAGCTCATGCTAGCCAATGTACACTTATTACTGTGCCAGCAGTATCCTCTCTCAAGGACATCCCTGATTCCTGTCCCTTCATGAGCACATCAGCCTGACCTTGTTTCAGCACACGCTGGTAGATGGCAAGTGTGTTATTGATGGCTGCTGCAACTGATGACCACAGACTGCTTGACAGAAGAGAACCCAAATTGATAACAGTTCTGCAGAACAGCAGTTTGACATGAATCTCACTGGGTTACGGTCCAGGTGCCCACAGGGCTGGAGCCTCTGGGGAAGAACTCATACCCTTGCCTTTCCAGCTTCGAGAGGTCACCTGCATTTCTTGTCTAGTGCCCTTTTCTTCATGTTCAAATCTAGCAGTGTAGCATCTTCATCTCTCTCCCTGACTCACCTCCACTCCCCCCTTCAAATCTCCTCCCACTCTCTGGTCTCCTGATTTCTCTGATATGAGCCCTTGTCTTGCACGTGGTCCAGCTGGAGAATCTAGGATGATATCCCTGTTCCTAAATCCACCACTTAACTCTGCCTGTCGAAGGTCCCTTCTGTCATCGCAGGCAACATATTCATAGGTCCCAGGGTTTGGGATGAGGACATCTTTGTAGGGTTAGAGAGTGTGGATGGCATTATTCTTGAGGTCTTCCTGATGACCCACAATTCCTAAATGGGAGACTCTTTCTGTATTTAGTGTGTGCTTCCAGTTGGTGCTTGGAGCAGATGGACTGAAGATCTTGTGGAGAATTTTGAGGACTGCATTTTGTCTGCAGGTCTTCCGAGTGACTTTGCAGTCACTCCAATGATGAATTAAGTAAAGTGGGTTATTAGACATTATTACTTCCAAGGTCATAGACTTTCTTTGTTCCTAATGTTGACTTGCTGTTTCTAAGAATTGTTCTTCAAATAATATCAGGATGTACTTTGAAGGCCTGTCTTCTGTGTCTTTGTGGTCACCCAAAGACATTTAAGGTACCTTCCCCATCCTGTTGTGAGTTTACTACTCCACTTTGAAGACTGTTTGAAAAAATTCAAGTGAAAAACAAGAATAATTAAATACTATGTTAGTCTGTTTTCTGCTGCTATAACAGACTACTATTGACTGGGTAAATTAAAACTGGTAGAACTTTATTTGGCTCATGGTTCTGGGGAGTCCAAGAATATGGCGATGGCATTTGGTGAGCACCTTCTAGATTCGATGTGACATGGCAGAGGGTGAGAGAAAGCACATGAGAAACAGAGAAGGGCCAAACAAACCCACTCCAGCCACAAATGCCCCATCCTTTGATGAAGATGTTGACCCAGCCCTCATGACCTAATTACCTCTTAGGCATCCCACCTTTTTATACCATTACAATGATAATTAAATTTCAAAATGAGTTTTGGAGGGACCTTCAAACCATAGCAGATTTCTTCAGCTAATTACACATGCTTTAGCAAGATACAGACCAATAAGTATGGAATAACATTGTATTTTGTAGATGTTTCTATGCTTATTATAGAAGATAACAAAATGTACAATTAGGTCATTCATTTCTGTTTGGGAAGTTAGTGTGTTTCTAGGTTGGTTTCTGAGCTTCTTTTGGCACAGAGATCTTTCCCAAACTGCCTGGTGAACCTGAGGTACTTGGCTTGTGTAGATTTCTGAATCCCCCTGGAAATTTGGATTCAATAGATGTGGGGATGGGACATTTAGGAAACTCAGTTCTCAGTTTTTCCTCCCTCCCAGATACAAAGCTGTAATTTTGTGCATTTGTTATCTTAGGTGAAAAGTTAATACTGTTAACTTATTCAAGGCAGAAACAATTCTTATTCAGGAACCAGTTGAAAAGTTTGATGTATCTGGTGGTTAGTTAACAGCGATTGCAATTTTATGATCTTATCATTCCAGCATTTTTGCTTTATCTGAAGTCAGTTTCCAATGCTTGTTCTCTCTTTAGGCTGCTTTTTTGTCTTTTAATTTGCCTCGTAATTTTTTGTCCAAAGCTGGATGTGATGTGATGGGTAATATAGGCCTTTAATCACGTGGAGGGCAGGCGTTATGGGGAGTCATTCTATGGTCTGATAATTGGGGTTCAGTCTTTTTAGTGAGGCTGTACCCTGAGCTGTGAGCTTCGTAGATACATCTCAGTTATTTTCTCCCGTCTTTAGTGGGACAGGGCGTCTGGAGTGGGCTGCAGTTTGGCTATTGCTCTTTACAGAGCAGAAATCTGCAGCTGGCTGGAGTTGGGCATTTCCCTCCCCTAGGTAGATCAGCTCTGGCTCATCAGTTTCTCCTGAGATCCAGCCTCCTTATCATGGTGTGACATATCCTTAGTGTGACATTAGAATCACTTGGGGAGCTTTGAAAAGTCCTGTGCATGTTGACCCCCATCTTAACTCAGTTGTGATGCCTGAAGGTGCCATGTCTGGGGGCTAACTGAGTGTCAGAATCCTTTAAAGATTTCCCAGGTGATTCTCCTCCAGTTTGAGAGCCACTGGCTTTTGCATCTGGGTGTACTGAGTTGGGGTCAAGTCCAGCACAGGTGTATTTGAGCTTCCTGTTTTTAACATGACCTCTGCAAGGATTTTGTTCATTTTCTAGCTTTTCAGTTTACAACCAGAAAGATATTGACCAAATTATATTGTTAAATTGTGTGCATGGACAAATATGTAACAACAAATACCACCCTTATGTACAACTATAATGCACTGATATGGAAAAATAAAGAAAACCTGAAAGACCTAACTGGTAGGATCACACAGAAATCAAGTATGGGAAAATACTTATGGTAGTTTCCACTAGAGTTTTAGAATTTCAGGGGAAAATATTGGGGGAAAAATGGTTACAACATGTAAATTTTAATTTACAGTTATAATCATTCCTTGAAATATAATGTGAAGAGGTGGATTTCCCTGGATTTTTGTGCTCTGCCATCATATCATCTACAAATAAAGGTATTTTTCTTTCCAACACGCATAACTCATCTTTCATTGTCTAGGACTTTTGTTAAATATGACAGTAGTGACCCCGGGCATCCTTGAAAGTAATGATTTCTGTAAACAGATTTTTGAATGTTGAATGATTGTTGCAGCCAGGAATAAACCCTTAGTTGTCATATATAATTATTTTAATAAATAATAGTTAGCATCTTTGGCTAGAATCAAATGAGGTTGCTTTACTTTATTCCCTATGCTTGTCCAATTGTGACATCAGGGTTACATGGCCACTTACAGAGTCCACTTAAAGAATGAGCTTGGAAGCTTTCTGTCCTTTATTATAAAATGCCGTGGAACCGTTTAAATAATACAGTAAAAATCTTACTTAAACTAGGGGAAAAAATCAGCCACATCCTGTTTTTAAGTGGTTGAACATACTTTCAAGTGAATTGATAGCTAAGTGCTTATTCAGTGATGTGAATGTAGCTTACATCATTGTTAAATACTAGGTCCTGGTGGTTTGGTTCAAGTAATAGTGAAAAAAAAAAATGACCACTTAGGAAGAATGGAAACCACATGTAACAATTGGTTTCCTCTCTCTGGGCATTATGGCCCACCGAGTATGGACAGGATAAACCTGGCTGATTTGTGTGTGTGTGCACACGTGGGTGCGCATTTGTTTTTTTTTTTTTTTTTCTTTCTTTTTTTTTGTTTTGTCAGCCATCTAAGTCCTAGACTGGAATTGGAACAAAACTCAAAGGGAGAGATTCCTGATCAATGGATGTCGTTGTGTGTACTTGAATCATTCTTCTCAACATAACTTTCCTATGGATTATGATATCACCCATATAGTTCCCTAAATATGTTCCCTGCTTTTGGAACGTTTTGATTATATACATCACCTGGGGTGCTTGTAAACCTACAGATTCTGGGCCCCATTCCAGATTTACTAAGAAATTCTGGGAAAGGGCCCTGGAGCTCTGATGTTCAACAGTTACCCCAGGTGACCTCCATTATTAGGGGAGTTTGGGAACCTATGTGCTTTGTGGAAATATTGTAAAATCCATGATAGCTGGGATTCCCAGCCTTGAAAAGAATCACTGGGGGAGCTTTAAAAATCCTGATGTCCAGCCCTGCCCCACATTAAGTGACTCCATCTCTGGAAATGAGTGCCGGGCATCAGGATGTTTAAAATGTTCTGCCATTATTGAGGGCCATTGCTTTTCAGAATTCCTGAGAACTGAGTGATATTCTTTGAGATATTGTTTGATTTCTAGGCTTATTGGAAAGTCAAGACTGTGTCTTTGCATACCAGGAATGACACCAAGACCTTTATTCCACTCTGATTTTTAATTTTTGCTTGCTTGTCTCTCTTGGATTTAATTCTGCTTAAACATATTGGTCAATGAAGTTAAACCTTTGCAGTAAAACAAATGTGTACGTAACACATAGTAAATGTTTAGCAAATGTTAATTACTGCTGGTAAAATCCAGATGTCAGTTCTTGCCCAGCTCCCTAACTAGGAGGTAGTTAGGCAAGATAGAACTATAATACAAGTAAAGATTAGACACAGGACAGGTATTTCTGCTTAGAATTCCCAAGGTTAATTCTCCCTAACTTTAGACAGTTCTTGGGTAGAACTGGTCCCTATCATTACCTCTGGACCCTCTTCCTAAGGTCCAGTGACCAACAGGTGACCGGTACCCCCTTCCCCCAGCTGATTAGCACATTCTTTCTTTTGATATTTTGTGGAACACTTGATCTGCTTACTCTCATGCTTTGCAGGCCTAGGAACTAATCTATCTCTTTATGTTGGCTTAGCTTGTCCTAATTGGATTCATGATGGGTTGATTTTTAAAATTTAATTTTCCAAAGGCAATTTTACTTCTAGATTCTTGGAGGGGATTCCTCACTAGAGCTCCCATGGGCTGTTAACAGTCAGGAAAATGAGAGAAAAATACATAGTAGAACCTAATGGATTCTGTTTTTATGGAATTTTGCCCAAACAAATGCCATTTCTCTAATTTCCACTGTGAAAGTTCCTGAGTTGTGCATGGAAAACCCTAGTGTGATCCTCCCTCTGCCCTTTGCCTCTGTACCCACATAGATTCAACCCAGGAAAAACAGTGTTACTATTGATTATGGTGTTTTAGGCAAAGCCAGAGGAGTTACCAAATTCCAAAGGGAATCAGGGAAGGAATAGTAGAATAGGCAACATCTGGAATCAATAGGGTTCACTCACCACAATTCATTTTCCTAGATAAGGTGGCTGGACAGGGATCTAGAGAGTTAGGGGAAAGCGATGGTCACCATGGAGTGTATCCATCAGACAAGATCAGGAACAGGGAAAGGTAGGGAAGCCACCTACACCATGCAGAATGAATATGAAAATTACTGAAATGACTTCAGAAAGTACACACTGGATTATATCCATCAACATGTATGTGTATTTGGAGACTTGCAGAAAAGTGTCCTAAAGCCAAAGGTTTTATAATGAATAGTGATAAAGGGAAATCTGATTAATGGCTAAACTTAAGCATAGGACTTAAAAATTTAAATAGTAGATAATTCCAAGGTGAGCCTTCTAGTTCAGTTGATGTGTATGCATGTGATCTTTTCAAAACAGCTGAGTAGATTGGTTGGAATTGCTTCTTATTTCCTATCTTCCTATTTAGGCTGGAGTTAAAGGGACAGGTTCTCTCCCTTTGTTTCTCTCCCTGGGAGAGACTTTTCTTGGGACTTTTTGGAACCTTTGGATTCTAGCAGGTTTACCAGGAGGTATGATTTCCTAGGAATGTACAAGTGGTCAGGAGCCCTGAATGCTTCTTACCACCATCTCTGTTATTTCCAGAGGGCTCTACATCATTTCAGCCCAAGGGGGTGCCTAATCCTGAGCCAGGATGGGGAGTGGACGGGTGGTTAGTGGTAGAATCTGAAATGGCTCTTGCAGACCAGAATAAGGTTCCTGAAGACATTGCTTTTTTGACAAAGAGGCACATGTGACATGCAGTCTTTTATCAGCTCCTTTAGGTCTGTGACAGAGATCAGGTTCAACTTGCTACCTCTCTTTCCAGCTCTTTCCCTTTGATATGATTCCCAGGTAATCATATCAAAATGTTAAGTAGGTGGGTGAAACTGGTGCTAATATAGGGACAGCTTCAAATTCTAATTTATCTTAAAAATATAAATTGTTTGTAAATAAAAACATTTCATTACATCTGATTATGCCTTGCTGTGGTTGAAAACCAGCTGGCTTGAAGGAGGCACCCAGGTGGGGCTGTGAACTAGGGCCATTCATTGCTCAGTTGCAGGCAGTGAAAGAGGTCTGAACAGGTGGCAGTGGATGTCAGATTGGTCACTGGTTGCCACCAAGCACAGGATGGCAAGAAAGAGGGGGAGATGGCAAAAGGCACTGAGCAAAACCCAATCAAAGAATGAAGGGACATTTGAGTCCCTCCCATGAACCTAGCTCATCAGGCACTTGAGGATATTTCATCTTTGACCATCTCAAAGTGTTTCTGGAATCCTCTTCATACATATTAGAAAACCAAAGCCCAGTGTGTTGAAGTACCTGTTTTGGGCTCTCTTAGCTGTCAGTGGCAAAATTCATTTCTTTTGACCAAAATTAACCAAGAGCTGCCAGCTCACTTGGTGAAGGAATTCATTTCAAGGACAAATGGGGATTCCTAGGAATTCTGAAACAGGGAGATGTTATGGTTTGGATCCTAAATGTTCCCCCAAAATTTATGCATTGAAGACTTGATCCCCAGGGCAACAGTGTTTATAGATGGGGCCTTTAGGAGTTGATTGGATTACAAGGGTTCTGACCTCATTAATGAATTAATCAATTAATGTCTTCATAGCTTAATGGGTTTTGGGGGAGGGGTTTTGTGATTAAATCTCTCTTTGCTTTATGATTGCCAAATGGTGAGCAACTTTGCTCTATGACATGCTTCCACTGTGATGTTCTACCTCAATGTAGTCTAAAAAGCAACCAGACCAAGTGACCATGGATTGAAAACTCTGAAACTGTGAGCCAAAATCAAACTTTCCTCTTTTTAGGTTGATCTTTCTCAGGTATTTTGTTACAGTGATGGAAAGCTGACTAACACGGGAGAGTAGAGCAGGATCTATCTCAAAAGCAAGGTTAAGGAAGTGCAATATTGAGAGGCAGTCAGGAGGGATAGAACATATCATTGAGGACAGTTGCTAGCACTGTCATGAGACTTTTGGGCAGAGTGGCATGGTTGGAGTGATGGGCATTCCAGATTTGATTTCAGCTTACTGCTGCAAGGCAGCCGGTACAGCTATTACTTTGTGGAGATTTGGGTAACTAGAAGAGGGCTTGGACTCACACTGGATCTCCTAGAGTAGGGATGATTCAGAATGAGATTGGACTTCCTGCTCCCTGCCTGCTGAGGGATTGCCTTTTGGTTGGAATGCTCTCTCTGTTCTTTGGATGGAGCATGCACAGTAGGCTGGCTTATTCATCATTGCTCCACCCTCCTGGTGCCATTACCTGAGCCCCGCTCCAGCCAGTTCCAGCTGTTGGTATGATTCACATTTCTACAATCAGAGGTGCTTGTGAAAGAGTTGAATTCGGAATCACCTTGGAGAGTGGGGGAAAGGCAGGTGCTTGAGGCATCCATGTGCTGGTAATGCTGATCTTGAGAGCTCAGCATCAGCTTCCTGTTTCCTGGATTGTGCCCAAGATGGCATGTGGTCCTGCCCTGTGCCAGGGCAGTGGTTTCTACACTGTTTAGGAAATAGTTCCTTGAGGAGGTCACTTCTGGAGTGTTGTACTGGGCACTATTATTGGAGGACCAGCCTCAAGTCTATGTCTCCAGTACTTCCTGTGACTTGGTAAGAATCCAGTTGCCTAAATTAAGATCCTTTCTAGACTGGAGTAGGGAGAACACTGGAGCCTGGTCTCCAGGTTTCTTGAAGCTTCTGGGCTACTGCAGAGTACTAGGTGGAGACCAGAGATGAGGGAATAGGAGCTGGCTGCTTTGAAGTTTCTGCAATTCAAGAACCTGACATACCAAGGCTGAAATTTTCTATACAGTCAACAGCTCATCAGAGATGGAAAGGAAATTAAGACTCATTCTTTCAGGAATGTTGTTCATTTAACTGATAAGTTCCTGCTTTTGCATGCTTTTGCAATGTTTGCATTATATGACAGGCACAGACGAGAGAATCCCCAAAACCTTGATTGTATGTGTCTGGGATGGATGGAGATGTAGACAAGTTTGTATCCTTGCCTCAAAGAATTTGAGACTTTTTTTTTTTTTGGAAGAGACAAACGCAAAGAACAAATACACAGCACAACTTTTTAATTTATGCATACAGTTTATATAAAAGATCCTTTCTATTTCAGGTTTGGGGTTTTGTGGTGCTAGGGATCAAACCTAGGGCTTCGCATGTGCTAGGCAAGGGTGTGACCACTGAGCCACATCCCCAGCCTACTAGGTTGAGATTTTTTATTTGCAAATTCTGAATGATACAGAGTAGTCACTACATTGTGATACCCAATTATTCTTCCTGCTTGGACTGCAAGGCATGTGGGTACTCATGAGACTGTTCCCACCGTCCCTCCTCTCCTTCTCCCTGCTTTCTTCCCGCCTTCTTCTTTGTTTTACACATTTACACACACACATACACATACGCACACTTTTTAAAATTCTGAGGTAAGTTCAGACTTTATCAAAACTGTGAAGTCAATTAAATGGTTTGAACTCATTGGGGTGAAAGAACTTAAAGCAGTTGTACATGTTTTGCAATAGCCAAACCTGAAAGCTACATCTACCTTCCCATCTCTTCCATCACAAGGAAGGCATTTTCAAAGTACGGGGGAAAGAACTAGAATCTACGCCAAGACCCAGGTTTGTGTCTGTGCCCTGTGACATGCACGAAGCGGGAGCCATGGAGGTGTGTTTCTTGCCACTTTGCCTTCCTCAAGCCATGTTAGTGAATCTGCTCATATAATTTTGTTTTGATTTTTTTTTTTTGGTAATAATTTCATATGAAGATGGTAATGAGGTAGGTGCTGATGTGACCACTTAGCAATAGTGGTACTAATGTCCGAATGGCAATGAGAAATTGCAGCAGATGTGAGGAGTCAGTACCTATGCGATGTGGTCAGGTAGGTTGTGCCGAGCTCTGCTGCTGTTCTCTGCCGAGTACTTTGACAACTTGAAAGAATGTGAGTGCACGCTTCCAAGAACTTCTTCAAACTGTTTCACAACATTTGTATGAGAGCGTTAGCGGCAGGTCGACACTTTAAGCAAAGCCCAAGCAGAGTGCTGTATTAAGAAATCCATCAGACTTGGACACAGACGAGCTCCATTTAAGTCTTAGCTCTGAAATCCTAAACCTTCAGTGTGTTATTTAATAACCCTTGGCCTTGGCGTTCTCATGTGTTGAATGATGGGAGTTGAATGGATCATTCTGGATTCCTTTCTGGCTTTAAATGTCTTGGTCTGTATTTATTACTGACCCTGGTGGCTGCCACTCTCTAATAATGTGGGTTGACTGATTTATTCTTGGGTGGGCTGTTGGATAGACCTTTTGCACATAAATGAGATGGTAGGAAGTCTCCCTGAGCCTGTTGAATTCAGATTTTTTTGATGCCACCCCCCTATCACATGCTGATGACAGAAGAGTCCCCACTGAGTTTGAGTTCAGGCTGTACCTTAGAAATGTTTAAGTTGGCCTAAATCCACTGTGTGGCCCCCAATGAATAACGTGCAGTGCAACCTTTGTGCTTTCTCCTGATCCTAGGGGGATATTTATTCCTTGTTACTTTCATGAACCAAGAGTTTGAGATCCCAGGAGAGAGATGCTTCTGTAATGGATTTTTATCGTAATTGCTGGGAGGCTTAAATTAAATAAGAATTAAATACAAAGTGTGGAAGTGCCCATGTTTTTTTTTAATTATTATTTTTTTAGTTGTAGTTGGACACATACCTTCATTTAATTAATTAATTAGTTAATTTATTTATTTATATGTGGTTCTGAGATTCGAACTCGGTGCCTCTCACATGCTAGGTGAGTGCTCTACCACTGAGCCACAAACCTAGCCTCAGTGCCCATGTTTCAAGTGCTGGTGTTTCTTGGGGTGTGGGTCCAGGAAAAGCATCCTGGCTCCTACAGCTAAACTGAGTTTCATTGGAAAACAGGGGCATTGGGAGGGCACTGAAGGAGGAGGAATAATTCCGCCATATCATTGCCTTGATAACAGTTAGAGACAGGTCCAGGGGTCATTGCAAGATGAATGGTCCACATCTCTTTTCTCAGCTCTGCTTCCCTCTGTGTGGCCACCTGGGAAATTACAACTTGTGCCCAGTGCCTGCAGCAACAGTGGTGGAGAGAGCCATGTCAATGCATGGGTCCTGAAAAGTTATCCCCACTTGCCATTTTCCAAAATGTGAGCTTAATAGACATTATACTTTTCTTTTTTCAAAACAGGATTCCAAACAGTTGAAAAGATTTATTGACTGCCAGACTTAAAGTCTTTTCACATTAAGTGGCATGTGAAATTCATAACACTAGCTCTAGGGTTATAAAAACCAGAGGAAGGAAGGAGCAAAATAGGTCCAGTCAGTCAATGCTAATTGCTCTTAGAATCAGAGAGGACTCCCAGAGGGGCACTGAGAGGGTGGAGGTGTGATTGTAATCAGAATGCTTTGGAGGTGGTGGGGATTTTGTGTTCATGTAGTCCAAAAAGACAGTGGGTCCACAGCTGGCCAGTGGTGGGAATAGAGCCCAAGTCATCCACCTTCCAGCCTAGGGTACCTTCCACCTGCTCCGACAGGGCAACATATCCTTGGAGGGCTCCTGTCTTACTCTGTTTTCTGTTGCTATGACTGAATACCACAGACTGAGTAATTTAAAAAGAATAAAGGTTTACTTGGCTCATAGCTCTGAAGGTTTGGAAGTTCAAGGTCTGGTGGCCACATCTGCTAGTGGGGATTCTGCACTGTCTTGTGGCAGTGCAGGGCATCACAAGGTCCTAGTTCAGGTCTCTCTTCTTTTTCTCATAAAGCCACTGTCTCATTGGATTATGGCCCCACCCTTATGGAGTGTTAACCTTAGTTACCTCCCAGAGGTCTCACCTCCAGATACCATACTTGGGTTAAGTTTCTACTCTATTCATACCTTACAATGGGAATTAATTCAACATGAGTTCTGGTGGGTCACTGAAAACATAGCAGTTCCTAAGGCATAAGGGATCAACACAGCACATCTCCTTGGACTCTCAATTTTCCTCATTGATAAAGATTTCAAGGCATTATTCCTTTATTAAAACAAACATAGATTATCATGGAAAAAAGTGGAAATTCACTTGAATATTTTAGATAATGCATGACATATGGACTTTTGACTCGGCTGGTGATCTCTAAATCACAACACTTGCTCCAAAGATGACCTTGGTGGGGAAATTTGAGGGTCATAGGGCAAGCAGCCCCTGTGGCTCTGGAGACCAAGTTTGTGTTCTGGAAAGGTCTAGAGTATACCCAGAGCTGCCACTAGGTTCTGCCACCCCCCCACCCCAAAACTCTTGCATTCCTCAAAGCATTGTTGCAGATATTGCTTTTGTCAACAATACATCTGTTCATTTTAATGTAAAAATAACATTTTCAGTTATGTCTTAATGAGAAAAACTAACCCCTTCTAAAGACTTAGTTTAGTATTTATAACCTATGATCCCAAAATGGGACATCTGAGGCAGCAAAGAAGGCATCATTCTGCCATCTTTTAAGAGAAATTGTATTTATTTCTGGTAAAATTATTCTACATTCATTCTGTTTATGTTAGGATGAAATAGCACTGAAAATGGCCATGCGTTCTACATTTTTAAAACAACTTTAGATAATGCCCTTCATTTGTTATATTACCTGGGGAGGAAATGAAAGATAAATTTGATGATGTTTGGAGATAGTTTTACATTTTAGGGCTGATTACCCAAGGTGATTAAGCAAAATTCAATACCGTACCTCAAGAATTTAGTGGTTGTGATAGTTACCTAAGTTGTACATGAAGGCACTGAATTTCTAGCACTGCCTTTCTTCCCCTGGTTTTCTCACTTTGGCTTATGAGCTTTAACCATTTGAGCCTGGATTGGCACATTTAAAGAGATTGTGTAGAAAGTTTGATGTACAGATTGAACACCTCTAATCTGAAAATCTGAACAGTCCAAAAAATGCTCCCAAATCTGAAACTTCTTGTGTGCCAACATGACACTCAAAATGATTTTGGAGTTTGGAATGTTTTGTATTTTGGACTTTCAGATTAGAAAGTGATCCAGTGTATGCAAATATTCAAAAAAAAAAAAAATCCCAAACATTGTTGGTCCCAAGCTCTTCAGATAAGGGACACACAAACTACAATAACAGATAAATTAAGCCGGGCATGGTGGCTCATGCTTGTAATAATCCCAGCACTTTGGGAGGCTGAGACAGGAGAATTGCAAGTTCAAAGCAAGCCTCAGCTACGGCGAGGCGCTAAGCAACTCTGTGAGACCCTATATCTACATAAAACACAAAATAGGGCTGGGGATGTGGCTCAGTGGTTGAGTACCCCTGAGTTCAATCCCTGGTACCAAAAAAAAAAAAAAAAAAGATAAATTAACAGAAGAGAAACAGGAAGCTCGGTAGGCTGGTATAACTTCTTTCTTGGGTCCCAAGAAAAGGGTGACGACTAAGGAATCTGTCCTTCTTACATAGACAGCAAGCCTCCTTCCCATGGCCTGTCTTCTGGGTGAAGTTCATGGTGTCAGTCAACTATCTAGTCACTAGGGTTGTTTCCTCAGTTGCCTGTTCCCCAAAACTTGTTCTGATGTCTCATTCCCCAACTTTACTATAGGTGGCTGTCAAAAGAGTTAATACTTTGGACATTTAAAAAAATTGTTTAGATTTTTTAAAAGTGCACTATTTTCCAATAATGTATATTAACCTTTTTATTACTATAGGTGGCTATGTAGGCTAAACCAAAATAGGGTAGGGTGAGAATTGAGTCCTCAGGAATACAGTCTGGCTGCCACTAGAATATCTAGTTCCAAACTTTCTCATTGAAGATCAGGCATCCACATTACCACAGTGTGGATGTGTGTGTGTGAGGGGGGTATTTTGAGGATTTATTCATGGTATGGATCTTATACCCCCTCCCGGGTGGGGGGGGGTTCCATCAGGGAAGTGAAGTTCATATACCATGATCAAAGAGGGAAGTCTTCCTCTAGGAAAGGTTGCTCATGGAATTGGAGGTGACTTTTTGGGTCCTTGGACATGTGAAATGAAGAAAGTCAAAAGAGTTGGCTCTGAGTGGGCCAGATCAGCCCTGGGTGCCCACAGGTGGCTCTCATTTGCACCTCAGCTGTCAAGGCCATTAACACTTCATATGTGCACACATCACACAGGCACACATGTACGCACTTCAAATAGGCAGCCATGGAGGTGAGAGAGAGGGGGCCAGACACGGTTTTATTCACTGTGGCTGTAAAATGATATAAGTAGTACATGAATTCTTGCTTTACCAAGAGCATCTTCTTCAGGCATTCTAAAGCTCCTCCAGAGAAACTATGTGCCAAATAAGAAATGTCCCCTCCCCAGTTGCAGTACATCTACTGGAAATATGAGTGATGCCTAGGAAATCAGATTCCCTGAAGGCCAGTTAGGTACAAAGGAAGTGCCCTGTTTCTTAGAAGATGCCTGGCATTTGCAGCTTTGGGAAGGGAGGCAGGAGGGAGGGCCTGGGGAATGGGGGGCGGGACTTAAGTGAACATTAAAACAAACACACAAACTGAATGAAGACCTCTATCTTTCCAGCATAATTCTTTTTTTAAAAAAATAAATAAACAAGGGAGAAAAAGCTGAAAGTAAAGCATAAAGCATAAAACCCTAGTAAACACATCATAACTACCAAATTAGTCCTCTGTGCAAACAAACTTTTATATTTGGAGCTGGAACCATTTTGGGAGGGACCTTCCCCAGAGGTTGCTTGCTTAAGGGGCAGGGGTGACTCTTTCAAACAGGGCCCTGCCCGAGACACAGCCACATACATTAGTTGGTATTTTCTTTGGCTTAAGGACTGGTAAGTAGTGACAACATCGCCTTTCTGGTGTGTTTTTTTTTTTCTCTCTCTCTTCCCAAAATGAGTATTAGCAAGTTTTATATAAGGGACATTACCTGTTAGTTCAGAAGTCTGGTTACATCCTCCTCATCAGAGGTACATCTCCTTAGGGGAGGGCACATGTGACATTTGGAAATTATTTTAAATGACTGTTTACTGACTGATCATTAGAGCACAATATGAACCTTTGTGGGAAGCGATGTGTAATAGAAGTCTTGTCACGTCTTTGAGAGTCCTCATCTCAAAGCAGTGGCAATACACCAGATAAAAGCACAGTGTGGATGGAGTAGCCCTCATCCAAAATGCTTGGGGCCAGTACTGTTTTAGATTTTGGAATATTTGCATAGACTTCACAGGCACTGGTTGCTCCAAAATCTAATTTTTAATTTTTATTTTTTAAATATTTTTTAGTGCTGGGCATAGAGTTTAGGACCCTGCACGTGCTAGGCAAGGACTCTACCACTGAGCTAGACCCCTAGTCCTTAATATGAAACTTTTTTGAGCATTTTTTGGATTTTGATCTCAGACTCAGAAAGCTGAGAAAGGAGCAGCCTTGGCAACTCGGTGAGATCTTGTCTTAAAGTTTAAAACAAATTTTTTTTAATAGGGCTGAGGATGCAGCTCAGTGATAGAGTATCCCTGGTTTCAATCCCTGGTACTGCCAAAAAGAAAAAAAAGTTTTGGATTTTAGAGTATTTTGAAGTTTGCATTTTTGGATGCTCATCCAGTATATAGATAAAAATGTGTAACTTTAAAACATAAACATTCCTAACAGCTAGCATGCACTAAGGTCTTGTTATGCACTCAGTGTTATATTGCATTCTTTTAGATGTGTTTCCAGTTTGATTTCCTCAATCCTTGATGCAGCTGCAATATTTCCATTTTAGAGATCAGGAAACTGAGGCTTTTGGGCCTTAAAGAAGTTTGGTGCCTTGCTAAAGGTCACACAGTCAGCAGTGGCTGAGTCCAGGTGTGTTTGGACTTCACATCCCATCTCTGGCCCCAGGAGGAATTTGCCTGTCTTTAAATAAGCAAAGAAGGAGCTCTTCCTAGACATTGTTTCAGTGGCTGTAAACTTGTCATATCTGTCTTTCCAGATAGACTTGAAAGAATTGGGGAAATGGGAACAGATGCTATCATCTTAGGGTTTCAGACCTAGAAAAGAGTTTGAGATGATCTTGTCTTACCCTTGCCCTGTTCCACAGAGTGACTTTCCCAAGGTCACTGAGTTGGTGGGAGAACTTGAATTAAGTCTGGCACCCTGATTTCCGCTGATGCCATGTGACCTTTATCTGATCAATTTGAGGGGGGCATTGCCTTTCCTTCCTATTACCTCCATTAGTCATTTGGTATTAGTCATCTTCTGGTCTTATTGTTTTCTCCTGTGTTCATGTCTTATTTCTTTTATGAGATTTTGCACTCTCTGAAGACAGGCACTAAGGTCTTTTTTCCCCCCCAAACTCCAAGTTCACAGTCTAGTGCCTCCATCATGTAGGTACAGTCACCCTTAGTATCCATGGGGGACTGGTTCCAGGACCCACTATGGATACCAGAATCCATAGATGCCCAAGTCCCTTATATAAAATGGCAGAGTATCTGCATTCAACCTGTGGACATCCTCCTGTATACTTTATGTCATTTCTAGATTACTTATAATACCTAATAATAATGTAAACACTATGTCAATAATTGTTATTCTGCATTGTTTAGGGAATAATGACAAGGAAAAAAAACATGTTTGGTACAGATGTAATTTTTTCCCCCAATATTTTCCACCTGTTCTGTGGTTGACTCTGGATGGGGAACCTATATGGAGGGTCACCTGTATTTGTGATTTTAGTGTTGCAATAGGCAGGCCATGCAACTGTGCACGTTGGGAAAGTACTGTTTTCTGGCTCTAGGACTAGTGGATGGATCACCTTGGCAAGGTCTTTTGTTTGTTTTGTTTTTATTCTGTGGTGTTGGGTATGGAACTCTGGGCCTCGTAACCTGCTAGGTAGGTGCTCTACCACTGAGTTACACACCTAGCCCTGGCTGGCAAGCTTTAGATCCCTTCGGGTCTCCCTAAGGAACTAAGAAGACTGGTGCTTGCCCTATGTCCAGGTGCTAGCCCAGCAGGTATTGGAGTGGGTGCCTCAGAAACCTGATGTGTCACTGAAATGTAGTATCTCAAATGCCAGGTAATCACGGTACCCTCTGGAGAATGCTCACATTATCACAGTCTCACCTGAGTGGATTTAATCTCTAATAAGATTTTAACTTACAAATAGTATGCTCATTAAAACTGATATAAAAATGTTATACTCTTACATAAAGTTTTATAGGTTCTCAAATGTTGTCAGGAGTACTCTTCAGGTCATCTGCTCCATGCTCTTATGAGGCCATTATCCTCATTTTAGAGATGAGACAACCAAAGTAGGGAAAGAAATGGTACTGAAATAGCAAAGAGATGCCATCTGAGGTCAAGAAGGGATTAGTAAGAAGCAACCTTTTACTGGCACCTCCTTGGGGCTGGCTGTGTCTTTGTGGTGTCTGGTGAGTGTTTGGGTGCATATGGTCTTTCTTCCCTCAACCACAGGCTACCTTTTATAACCAATTTGTGGCTCTGGTTCACCTCATTCTACCTTACTTTATGGGCCATGTGTGGTTGAGCATGTGTTTGCATTAAGGAGAATCTAGATTGTGCACACCCAGCCTTTTATTTCTGTCTTCTTCCACTTACCTGTAGTTCTAATTTGTCCTGGCTTTTTCTAGGGAATCACAATGTTCTCACACGTGTTTCTGAGACCAATTTAATTCTACATCTGTTGGTGTATGTTGCTGGTTCCAGACTCTTTCCTTGCCACAATGGCACTTCTAATTCTCTTTAAAAAGTCAGAAAGATTTAACACTTAATCCTTGAGTTAATCCAAGTTCTTCTTTGCCTCAATAGCTTCCAACTTAGTAAGGGATCATTGGCTATTTGTTAACAGTAAGAGCAAGATGATTCTATTTTTTAACCTGGAGCTTTTGGGAACTTTATAATCCTCAAACACTACAATGTTTTGTGTTACCACCTTTTATTTGTCCTGATGCCATCATCAAAGCTATTTTTGCAGTTACTTCTAGCTCCATTTCATTGAGGGCTTAGTATTCAATAATCAAGAAACTATGTGCATTCTACATAATTACCAAATTTCTCTAAGTATGGATTGAGCATCCCTGATCCAAAATGCTCCAAAAACCAAAATGTTTCGAGTGCCAATACAAAGCTCAAGTTTTCCAGGTTCTGGAGCATTTAAACACATCAGATTAGAGATGCTCAACCAGTAGTCTATGCAAGTATCTCAAAATCCACACACACATACAAAAATCTGAAACATTTCTACTCACAGGTTTTTCAGATAAGGGATACTCAACTGGTACTTCTGTTACTTTGCCACTTTACAGATGAGGAAACTGAGGTGCAGAAAAGTTAAGTATTGTGCTGAAGTTTACATAGGCAGCAAGTGGTGAAACCCATACCCCCTCATAGGTTGCCATGCTGCTCTCTGTCAACTTCAAGGATGCTCTTTGGTGATGTCCAACGCATAGTGAGCTAGTCTGTTCTCAATGCCTCACAGAGTAGGTTTCAATAAGCACATAAGCATACTCACTATGGGAGGCAGTACGTGCAGAGGAAAAAGCAGGACCTTCCACATTTGGTAGGCCTGGCCCTGAATTTTCCTTCTGTTCCCTACCAGCTTAGCACATTATTTAACCAAGTCTCTCATTCTTTCATTTTATTCAACTAACAGTTATTCATCAAGTACCTGTCAAGGGTCAGGAACTGTGTGCAGGGATGCAATTAAATAAAAAACAGACATGGGTATCAACCAAATAATTAGAGTTCTGAATGTAATGAAAAACTTTATTTGAGGGAGGAAAAGCTATTGGCTCAGACTGGGAGCCCCAGAAGGTGTTCTGGAATGTGTGGTTCTCCATCACCATCCCTGTGACAGCAAGGAGTGTGTTGCTTTTGAACAACTGGAAGATGGCACAGTGAATGTGAGGCCTTATAGGTTATGTCTTGGATTTTCATGTGTAAAAAGTAACAGGAAGTCATGAAACCAAATAAGTGACTACTGGGGAGTTGGGGAGGTGGGGGTGGGTTGGCTGGGTATGAGTGCTAATGGGTGTAACTTGACCCAAAATGCATTTGGAAAAAGACCACTGTGGTTTGGTGTGGAGAACACAGGATGGAAGGGACAGAGAGGATAGGGCACCCCTTTAAGAAGCTGTTCTAATAGCTGGTGGGATGGAGGTGGGAGCAGGGAATGGTGGTATCTTCAGTGATGGTGGGAAAAGAGGGAAGTGGATGAATCTGAGAGAGATTTCGCAGGATGTGGCAGCATATCAGATGCAAGGGCATGTGGACAGCCTGATTCTCGTCTTTCTGGCTTGCAGACCTGGGAGAGAGAGTGTTCCTCACTGAGAGGGCGAAACTCTGGAGGCACCACCCCAGGCTGGCGGGGACATTATAATTTTAGTCATGCTCAAGTTGAGTTGGGTATCTGAGGGGAGCTGTCAAGTGGGCATTGGTTGATGGAGTTCCAAAGGCTGAAGGAGAGGAGTGGGTATGGAAAGGGCTTGGTGCATGCAAAATAACTAAAGCAATGGACGGGATGAAATGGCTGGATCATGGTATAGAGGAGCAAGAAGACCTGGAATTGAGTTTGCCAAAGAAACTGAGGAGGTAGGAGGAAAATAAGGAGCATTGAGAAGAAGAAGGGATGGTTAACAGTTTCACATACAGAGGAGAGCTCAGGAATACAGGCTGAGCATCCCTTATCTGAAATGCTTAGGACCAGAGATGTGCTGGCTTTTGGAATTTTTTTGGATTTTGGAATATTTGCATATGTATAATGAGATATCCTTGGAATGGGATCCAAGTCTAAACACGAAATTCATTTGTTTCCTGTACACCTTATTTACATAACTAAAAGATAATTTTATATAATATTTTAAATAATTTAGTGCATGAAACAATGTATACATTGAAGTGCGTTTTGACTGTGACCGATCATGTGGGATCAGATGTGGAATTTTCCACTTGTGGTGTTTTGCAGTGTTCAGAAAGTTGCTGATTTGGGAGCATTTTGGATTTTTAGATTAGGAATGCTCAGTTTATACATGAACCATAAGCATACGAACTTGAAATTAGTCATTGAATTTTGCAACACAGAGATCATAGATAATTGGGATCCATTGGTGGAAAGATCTAGGCAAAAGTCAACTGCCAGGGGCTGATGTCAGAACAAGAAGTGAGGACATGCAGAGAGAGTGGAGGCAACTTTCACAAAATCTGGTTGGAAGGTGAAGAGAGAGAAAAGGTCAGTACTGCTGAGGATGGAAGGGCGAAGGGGAGCTTGGTTAGAGGGGGAATCCAGCATGTTGAGATTGTTCCTGGGAGGGATCCAGTCGAGAAAGAGGAGTTGACTGTAGCCGATCCACTAGATAACTGAGAGCTAAACTGGAAATATCATCCTCATGAAATTATTGAGAAAACGAACTGAGATAACATGGCAAGTGCCCAGAACAGCTGGTATTCCTGTCTTCAATGACAATGGATATTTCTCCTGGATCCTTTCCAAAGTTCCATCTTTCTGACTTGAAAGCTTAACTATTTTTATTTGATTCTTCTTTTCCACTTATTTTCTTTGCATAGAAAAATGACTTCTTATAATAACATTCTACACTTTTAAAAGTTCAATTTATTTTATTGCCTAAGTGGGTATAAACATTCTTCAGTGATTTGGTTGTATCATCTTGTATATTCTATAGAAACATAAGGTGCTGTGTTTCTAGCCTGCATCATCTTCTCTATTGATCTAAGGCTTATGAAGGGAATCTTTAGTGCCAGTTTCTTTATCTTTTCTTTTTTCTCTTTTTGGTACTAGGGATTGAATCCAGGGACACATCCCCAGTCCTTTTAATTTTTATTTTGAAACAGG
>PVHX01004930.1:0-118818 GCA_004024805.1 Geosciurus inauris | reverse complement strand
TACCCTTCTTTATCCCTTTTCACTAACTTTGGTTTGAAGTCCACTTTATCTGATATGAGGATGGAAACTCCTGCTTGTTTACGGGGTCCAAGTGAGTGATATGTTTTTTCCCACCCTTTCACTTTCAGTCTGTGGATGTCTTTTCCTGTGAGATGAGTTTTTTGAAGGCAGCATATTATTGGATCTTTTTTTTTTTTATCTTATGTGTCAGTCTATGTCTTTTAATTGGTGAGTTTAGGCCATTCATATTCAGGGTTATTATTGAAATATGATTTGTAATCCCAGTTATTTTGGTTTATTTTTGGTTTTTACCTTGGCTTGGTTTCTCCTTTGATTGGCCTTTTTTTTTTTTTAGTGTAGTTCCTCTCTTTGAATATTTTCATATTGGTTATCATTTCTTCCTCATGGAATATTTTGCCAAGAATGCTCTGTAGTGCAGGCTTTCTCAGTGTAAATTCTTTTAACTTTTGTTTATCATGGAAGGTTTTTTATTTCATCATCAAATCTGAAGCTTAATTTTGCTGGATACAAGATTCTTGGTTGGCATCCATTTTCTTTCAAAGATTGGTATATGTTGTTCCATGATCTCCTGGCTTTTAGAGTCTGGGCTGAAAAATTGGCTGAGATCCGAATTGGTCTCCCCCTATATGTAATCTGATTCCTCTCCCTTGTGGCCTTTAAAATTCTATCCATATTTTGTATGCTGGGCATTTTCATTATAATGTGCCTTTGTGTAGATCTGTTGTAATTTTGTATATTTGGTGTCCTGTAAGCCTCTTATATTTGATTTTCCAATTCATTTTCCATGTTTGGGAAATTTTCTGGTATTATTTCATTGAAGAGATTGTGCATTCCTTTGGTTTGAAATTCTGTGCTTTCTTCTATCCTGATAAACCTTAGATTTGTTTTTTGATGCTATCCCATAATTATTGTATGTTCTGTTCATGATTTCTTACTATCTTCACTGTATGGTTAACTTTACTTTCAAGATTGTATATTTTGTCTTCATTATCCAAGGTTCTGTCTTCGAAGTGATCTAGTCTGCTGGTGATGCTTTCTTTCAAGTTTTTTATTTGGTTTATTGTTTCCTTCATTTCAAGAATTTCTGATTGTTTTTTTTTTCACAATCTCTAGCTCTTTCTCTTTTTTAAAAAATTTTATTTATTTTTTTAGTTGTAGGTGGACAGAATATCTTTATTTTATTTTTATGTGGTGCTGAGGATCAAACCCAGTGCCTCACGTGTGCTAGGTGAGCACGCTACCACTGCGCCACAATCCCAGCCCCTCTAGCTCTTTCTTTCTTTTTTTTTTTTTAAATACTTTATAGTTGTTGATGGACACAATGTCTTTATTTTATTGCTTTGTATGTGGTGCTGAGGATCGAACCCAGGGACTCACGCATGCGAGGCAAGCGCTCTACCACTGAGCTACAATCCCAGCCCCCCTCTAGCTCTTTCTTAAAGTAATCTTCTGCCACCTGTATTTGCTCCCTTATTTCTTTGTTGATATGATCAATGGTTGCCTTTATTTGCTCTCTTATCTCTTTGTTGGAGTGCTCAATGGTTGCCTTTATTTGTTCTCTTATTTTTTTGTTGGAGTGATCAATTTTTGCCTATATTTGCTTGCTTAAGTCATTCTTTAATTCACAGATCATTTTAATTACATACATTCTGAATTCTTTCTCTGACATTTCATCAACTCTGCTGTCAATAGATTCTATTATTGTAGTATCTTGGCTTATTTGGGACACTTTCTTCCCTTGTTTTTTCATATTGATTATGTATCTTCCTTTCTTGCGATGCCAATCTGAGGTATTGTGGTTTCTATCTTATAATCTTGTACTGACATTACAGATTACCTGTATCTCACCTTGGAGTTCACTTCCAGTCCCCAGCAGGTGTCTCCTGATGGACACTACTGCCAATAAAGGATGGTGGTGGCGGTAGTGGAAGTAACTCAAGATGGCAGTGGGGGGGCTGGGGTTATGGCACAGTGATAGCGTGCTGACCTAACACGCAGGAGGCACTGGGTTCAATCCTCAGCACCACATAAAAATAAAGATATTCTGTCCATCTACAACTAAAAAATAAATATTAAAAAAAAACATGGCAGTGGGAGTGGCCTTGGCTGGGCTCCTGCTGCAGTCCCTGAAGGTGGTCCTGGGCCTTGGCTTGTGCTCCTGCCAGTCAGCAGGAACTCTGGTGCAGAACTAGGGGCGGTCGTGGACCTCACTTAGGCCAGGTCTCCCACAGGGATCCCCAGAGGCAGTCCGTCCCCTGGGTCTGGGTTCCCCTGTGGCTGGCGGCTAGCAGTCTCGGGTCTGCCCTTGGCTGGGTTCCCGCGGTGGTCCCTGAAGGTGGTGCTGGGCCTTGGCCTGTGCTCCCACTGGTTGGCAGGAACTCTTGCCTGTTTTATGACTTTTTTATTGCAAATTCATGTTTACTGGAATTTTGTATATGAGATTTATTTCAGGACTGAATTTAAGGTGAGTTTCTTCAGAAAGATTTGGGTTTGTTTCTAAAAAGTACCTATGGAAACTGCCAACCTGGATTTTTTTTTGGAAAAGACGACACATATAGTGGGATTTCTTTCCCCAAACCTACATAAGGGCCAAGCTAGTAATAGTAATATTCTCGTGAGAATTTTTTTATTCCTATCATTATACTAATGGAATAGTGATTAAGACCATGGATTTTGGAATCACAGAACAGCCAGCTTATAACTGTAATGTTATTAACCTCCATGTCTCTTCATCTGTAAAGTGGAGAACATATTATTCATGTTTGATGGGATTATTGTGAGGATCAAGTCAGCACTTGTATAGTACTTGGAACTTTCCTGGTACATAGTAAAAGTCTCATAAATGTTAGAAAATATTATTTCTAAAATATTCATGACTGGTTGGTAGTCAGTTCAAGTCTTCCAAAAACCAATACCCAAATAAGAAATTTATTGGAAAAAACACCTGTGAATGATTAAGGGGGAGAGAACAGAAATAGGTGGGTAGAGCCTTCAGAACAAAATATAGAAAGATTTCAGACTACACCTTATTCTGAGAAAATCTTGGCCAAATCAGAGGAGTTTCACTGAGAAAGGGCTGCCATTAGAGAAGTCCTATGGTGGGCAGAAGAGACCAGCTCTAGTGCCATGCTCAGTTATTCACCAAGAGAAACCTTTAGGAAGCATGTCCTTAGTATAAATGCCACAGTGAATCTAAAGATACAGCAGCTAGAGGCTGTCAATCAACTATGCTCCCAGCAATAGATTATCCTGAAGGGAGATTTAAAAGACATACTTCCAGGGCCACCATGCAAATGCTAGGGAATATATTTTCTTATATCATCATGGTGGCATTTCCAGGATTAGAATGGAAGAATAGCCATGCAAACTTCAGGAGTTTCAGAGCTGTCTCAGTGTTGCCATAGGAATCTGAGATTCACACAGGGAATGTAAAAAATCAAGAGATGAAACAGAAACAAAAGCTGTCTTAAAGACTCCATGTTCAACTAGAGAACCAGTTCACTATATTGAGGGAAAACAGAAAGCACTACTCAGCAGAAGTAGGCTATCACTGCCATTTGCTAGAACACATGAAACAGCACAAAAATATACTTGAACCAAGAAGAAACAATATGAGGCTAATTGGATGAGGTTGAATTTTAAGTCTCTTATTTAAATATTATTGTATGACCCAGAATGTGGGTCCTAGGAAAACTGTAGCTATAACCATACACATACTTCTACTCTCAATGGTTTAATTTAGTCATCATATCTGTCATTTCTACCAGCAAAACTAGTACTTGTTTCAGCTTTCTCCTCCCTATTTCAACTGTTTTACCTTTGGAAGCTATTACAGTAGCTTCCAAATTGGTCTGGACTATCAGAGTTCAATCTTTTTCACTATCAATACATTTTTATTGTTGTTACAAGATTTCTGTGTCTTAAATTCACCTCTAATTACATTTTGCTATATAAAAACATTACATAGCTCAATACTACATAAAGGATATATTCCAGCATTCTTTAAATGGTATAAGATTCACAACTAACATACACTTAACTTTCTAGGCTGATTATCCAGTTCTCTTCCTTCATTAATGTAGACAGCAATATTTATTGAGTGCCTACTCTTTCAAGTATACATTTTTTCCACAGTCACCTGAACTTGCTGTTGTCTTAATCAACATGGTCTTTCATTTTTCTGTCCTCTGCACATGATGTTTCTGATGTCTTGACTTTATATTCCCAATCATTCAAGACCTAATTTAAATGCCTCATCTTTTGTGAAGCTTTCCATGACCTCCTATGGTATGCTTCTCCCTCCTCTGTGCTTCCTCACATTTTTGTATATAACTTAATATAATATATCACAATGTCATATTTAATTTACCCAACATTTATTGAGTGCCTATTATGTTTTAGGAGTTGTACTAGATATCAAGAATACATGGATGAGATATGGGACATTCTATTGAAGATCTTATAACTTCTTGTATCTTTTGTTCATTAGACGATGAAGTCCTCATGAACTTGGGTTCATGGTTCCTGAAACATGGCAAGCCTTCAACTCTTCGTTGGAGAAACAAATTATCAAGTTCAGTTGCTGCTGCCTTTTTTCAAAAACACTTCATTTTACTTCATATGTTTTTCTTTGAAACTTGTGTGTTCTTTTGAAGCCAGGCAAAGGTTTGTTCTTTCTAAGCCTAAAGATGTTACTAAGGCCATCCACTGTGTCAATTCAATTCACCTCATAGTGGTATTTGATGTTCTTTTTATTAAAAGGTGACAACTACTTCTCCTTTTAAATATGGAGCAGCTATACAAACTTACTTTTATTGAATAGAAGGCAGCAGAAGAGATACTGCATGTGTTCCAAACCTGGGTTAAGGAAGTTGATATTGCTTCCACCTGGCTCACTCTTGGAACCCATCCACTATTAAAACCCTGGCCAAGAGGGTTTAGAACCAAGCCACCATGACAGGAGGAAGCCATGCAGCTACATGAAAAGGTCACATGTACTTAAGCATTCTGACCATAGCCCCAGCTGAGCACTCAGCTGACAGTTGTATCCACTGCCAGATGTAAGCGATCCATCTTCAGATGATTCTAGCCCTCTCAGTTGATGCCAAGTGTAGCAAAGAGGAGCTGAAATGGCAAACTCTGCCAAAATGAAAGATTTATAAGCAAAACAAATGTCATTATTTTAAGCCATTAAATTTCAAAGATATTTATTATATAGCAATGGATAACTGGAATAACACTACAATGAATGCAACAGAAATGGGAAGAGCAGCTCCTCAGATAAGTCACCAAATGGATACAAAGTCCATTCTAGAGACTCACAAATCCCAGAATGCTCCAAAACAGCATTGATTCAGTTGCTCCTTAAATTTATACTTGTATTCTTTTATCAGCAAAGTACAAGACACATAAAGTTGGTCTAAAGCTTTTGAATGTTACGATATTTATCTTTGTTATAGATCTTCCTATTTCCTCTTTGACCACCATGCACTCTGTTCTCCACACAGCAGCTAAAGGAATCTGCTTAAAACATTAGTCTTATGATGTCCTTTTCCTGCCCCAAATTCTTCAGTAACTTTCCATTTAACACAAAACATTATTCCAATTCTTCCCATTGCCAAAAGGCCTACAATCTAGCCTCCCACCTACCTCATTTCCTTCAACTCTGTCTGATATTCCTCCTACTTCAATCAGTTGACACCCTTCCAGTTCCTAGAACTTGACAAGCACATTTCTGTCTCAGGAGTTCCCTTGGCTTATTCATATCTGTGTTCAAGATCACTTTAGTATAGAGAGTTCCAACAATTTCTGAATGCAAAGTAAAATTCCCCTACTTTCTATTATTTTGCTTTGTTGTTTTTCTTCATAGCTTGCCATCATTTGAAATACAAGTATTTGTTTACTTTTTTATTTTGTGTCTCCTTGTACTAGAACATAAGAGCCATCAAAGTAGGAATTTTGTTTATTAATGTCTTCAGGGCTTAGAACAGTACCTGGCACTCAAGAATTACTGTTAGTTATATGAACGAATGAATACTTTTGAAGAGGAGAACCAAGAAATACACATTTTAAACCATGTATACTCATTCTAATTGTCACCAGGGTATTAGTGTACTATGTTAGCCACATGATTTATGTTTCTGTTTACAGAAGCACAAGGAGTTGTAAAGATATTTTAATAGAAAATATTGACTCAATTTCATGAATGAGATGAAAAATACCACATATAGAACAGATATGGCTTGAAAAAGCTCAGATGTAGAAAAATCAATTGGCAATACTTCAGGTTTAATATGAACAATTTTCTATATATTTTATCTATCATAAATATTGTTCATGGATATTTAAAACCTTGTACTATAGTTAAAGGTCAGAGACACAAACAATGGACAGTTCCTGCAAACAATTTATAATGCTGTGATCATTCTTAACACTATTTACCCATTTCCAGTATTCTTTATTTCTTTCCATAGGTCTAAATTTCCATCTGGTATCATGTTCACGTTCTTTGTACCTAAAGAAGTTCCTTTAACATTACCTATAGAGCAGATCTGCTGGCAATGAACTCTTAAAAAAATCTTTGTCATTTTCCTTTTGTAGATTTTCAAGGGGTATAAGAATTCTGTGTTAATGATTATTTTTTCTTTCAGTACTTTCAAGATGTTGCTCCATTGACTTATAGCTCTTATAGTTTCTATGAGAAAGAAAAGAATGGAAGTAGAAAGACCAGGCTTACAATAAAAACAAACAAAATGGATGTAGGGGCTATGTTGGCATGTTAATATCATACAGAATGGACTTCAGAACAAAGATTAGCAGAGATATAGAATATCATCACATGAAAAGCTTTCAATCACAAAGATAACATCCTAGATACGTAGGCAAGAAATAACAAACTTTCAAACAAATGAATGAAAAACAATAGAAGAGCAAAGAAAAAGAAAAAAATTCAGAGTTATACATATTTTAATATTCCTATCTCAATACTTGACAGAAAATTTAGAAAAAATTTAAAGCTATGAAAGACATATATGTTATAAATATAATAAATTTAACCTAATTGAATTTATTAAAATGCCACAAAAGAGCAGCGGAATATAACTTTTTTACAAGTACATGTGGAACATTTACCAAGACAGACCACATTCCAAAGCACAAAATGTATTCTCTGACCACAATGGGATCTAGTTAGAAAATTCCAGAAAGGTTCCTGCAAAATCCCCAAAACTTGGAGATTAAATAGCTAATTTTTAAGAACAAAAATTTTCAAAGAATAAATCAATGGTGAAAATAGGAAATATTTTGGGTTTTTAGGAAATATTTCAATTGAATGGAAATGAAAACATATCAAATTTTGTAAGAAGCCATATAAAGAAGTACAGATGGAGAAATTTATAAAACTAAACAACTATATAATAAAAAAAGAATAATCTCTGATGACCTGTTTCTACCTTAAAAAAATTTTAAAGGACAGAGTAGAAACACAAAGTAAGCAAAAAAAAAAATGAAATAATAAAGGAACTGAAATTAATTAAATGGAAAACAAGAGCAAAAGAAAAAATCAATAAAACAAAAAAATGGTTCTTTGTAAAGATTAATAAAATTGACAAACTTCTAACTAGACTAACAAAAAATAAAGAGTTTACATATTACCAGTATCAATATCTTTAGGTGATGTCACTGAAGGTACTACAAAAAGGTAAAGAGATATGAGTAACTTTCTGAAATAAGTTTGACAATTTAGACAAAACAGACAGGCCTTGAAGAAATTACCAAAAGTCATTCAAGAAGAGATAAACTAAATAGCCTTATATTTATTAAAGAATTTGAATTTATAGTTTAAAACCTTCCCAGAAACAAAACTCTAAACCTAGTCAATATCACTGGTGGATTCCATCAATAATCAAACATGAATGCCAGTTCTACAAAAACTCTTCCACAAAATATTGGAATATTCCAGAATCATTTTCTAAGAGGCCAGCATAACTTCGATACAACAAGTGTTACAATGTTTAGTGAAAATTATACATCTTATAAATATCTTAACTCAAGAATGTATGAGAACTCTCAAAACTCTAATGAGAAAATAAACAACTGAATAAAAATGGGTGAAAAATTTAAACAGATATCTCACCAAAGAAAGCACACACATGGAAAGATGCCCAGCATCATTAGTTATTAGAGAAGTGCAATTTAAAAGCACAGTAAGATGCCACTAAACACCTCTTAAAAATGACTGAAAATCAAAAAGACTGGAGTAACAGGAACTGTCATTCTACTGCACATCTATTATAATAGCTATATTAAAAAGGCTAATCCTACCAAGTGTTTGCTGGCAAGAATGGAAAAACTGGAACATTTATGCTTTGCTGATGAAATGTAAAATGGTACAATTGTTTTGGAAAACCATTCAGTAATTTATTAAAAAGTTAAGCATACTCTTATAGTGTGATCCAACCATTTCACTCCAAGGTATTTACCAGAGAGAATGAAATCATATGTTCATATTTGTTGCATACACATAACTGTTACAGCAGCTTCATTTGTAACAGCCAAAACCTGGAAACAATGAAATGCCTACCAAGATAAACAACATAATACACAAAACAGTGTGGATAGCTCTCCAAATAATTATACTGAGTGAAAGAGACCACACAGAAAGGAGTACATACTTTATGATTCTGTTCTTATAAAATTCTAGAAAATGTAAATAACTCTATAATAACAGGAAGCAGATCAGTTGTTGCCTTGAGACAGAGTAGGGCATTAGAACACAGAAACAGGAGAAATGGATTAAGAGGAAAATTTGGAGATGATAGATATGTTCATGTTGTAATCGTGGTGATGGTTTCACAGGTGTAATCAAGCTATGTGCTGTTTATTGTATCTGATTTGCACCTTAGTAAATCTACTAAAGAAATGGATTTAACCAAAAAGAACAACTTGGATATTATTTAAAGAATGATTCTTTTACAGGATTTTGAAGTGACTGAAAATGAAGTTTCTAAAATGAATATAAGAAAATGAATTTGTAGGAAAAATATATAAATATAAATGCTTATTGCTATTTTATTTGTATTACAGAATATGTATAATTTATGTTTTATGACTTTTTTATTATATTGCCAGCCCATCGACAGAAAATCCAATCATGACCATTACTATGGTTTGGATAAATGTCCCCCAAAGGCCAATGTGTTGAAGACCAGGTCCCCAACCCATGGCACTACTGGGAGATAGTGGAATCTTCAAGAGGCAAGGCACACTGCGAGGTCTTCTAGTCATTGAAGGTGTGCCCTTGAAGGGTATATTGGGACTCCTTTCTGGTCTCTCTCACGCTTCAGCCATGAGGTGAGGGCTTTTTGCTCTGCCACACACTTCCTGCCATGATGCTGCTGCCTCACCACAGGCCCAAAAGCAACAGGACCAACAAACTGTGGACTGAAACCTCCACAACTGAGCCAAAATGAAACTGTTGTAAATTAGTTTAGCTCAGGTATTTGTTGCAGTAATAGTTTGTTACACTAACACAAATATTAATAATTAATTTTCATCTTTGACATTTTTCTTTCAGTCACACAAAAATAACATAGCTTTACACATTTAAAACTGTTCTAAATTAAAGTGTATTTGCCAAGGTTGAAGATTATCACATCTTATCTAACAGTTATCTCCCAATATAAAGCATTTCAGTTAACAATATGACAGAAACACATGTTTTTTTTGAACTCAAGGGACATGGCTTATTGTAGTTATGCCTTTTAACACAGATTGAGATATGGTGAGAGTTCAGGATCCCAAACACTGTACTCCCATTATGCCATAGCTACACCTCTTGCCATATTTCACCAGGGATTTATATGCATCTATGACAAGACTAGTAGGTTAATGTACACTCTTTGTTAACAAGAGGACTTTCTCCAAACTCTCTAGTGATATGAGCATCACCCACTAAGGTGATCCCCCAGATGAAGAGAAAAGTCTGGCATTCTCTCTACACTAAACCAGTACTGTGTACTTCATCATATCCCTCTAATATTTAGCTAATGTAGCTGTTTAATAAATAGTGTGTTGAAAAAATGACAATGAGTACAGTAGAGTTCAAATAAGAAAGTTATTTCTAATGTATATTTGATTAGAAATTGCTAAGGAAGCTCTGATGTATTAGCTGTCTAGCAGAATCTGTTAAATATAAATACACATATTTAAAATTTAGAGGCTGGAGAAATGCAATGTGTAGTATTTGGCTTCTAGTCAGAATTTTTATTGAAATAAGCCTATTATTTCTTCCACAATGAAAATTTTTATTTACATCTTCTCTCTGAACAAAATGTTAGCAAGCATTAGCAAGGGTTGATTGGAAGCGAGAGAAGAATAACAGGAGAGAACCTGAATAGATGCTGGCAAGGGCTCCCTTCCTGCTGACTACTATTTTCAAAAGGCAAATGAAGAAGTATGGAATTTATTTAGTGGAATATGTAATAGTTTTTAAGGAGCTTGGTTTCAGTGTTAAAACACTGACAAAGGCTATTGACATTAACTTACTTGAATAGATGGAAACACAGTGGAACTTTTATTCAAGAATATTATAAACAATAAATTTCACAAACATTTATTGCAAAACCTACCAAATTATAATTCTTTAGAGGGCATTGTTCATCTAAAATGTCACTATCATAAAGTCATAACACAGTCAGAGTCTGGAATGCTTCATGTAAATATTTACTGAATGAATTACAATCAGGAGAGGTTGTCCCGCTATTCTGACTCCCTCTGATACCACAGAGCTTTTCCTTCTGGGTCATCACACCCAGAGGGACTAGAGGAGGTCTCTAGAGGAGGAGAACCTTCCCTAGAAGGACCCCATCCTCCAATATTAAAGGATCTTACTGGCATTCAGTTAATAAGAGGAAGGTGTTCATACAATGCATTAAATTGGACACTCAAATTTTCAGGCAAAAGCAAGTATCCTGAGGAAGTAGGTGAGATCCTTGAAGAGATCGAGTATATCTGCATCCATTTTAGTCTCTTCTCTTTGGTTTGGTATCAATTATGTGTTTCTATCCTTTCAAAACACAAATATTTTATTCTTAAGAGACTTACCTGAAGTCTAAAAGTAGTAAAACTTGCATTGATTCTTGGTAAAGTGCTTTAACTTTTTCCCAATACAATTAAAAATGATGCTGCCAACCAGAGAACATGTTCAGAAGTGAAGGAAAGAAGGAAAATCACAAAGAAAGAATGGGTAAGTCAGAATAAAACATTCTCAAACAGCAAAGATGCTGTTAAATACTTGTTGGCAACAATTGGCCAGTGGGCCAATGTAAAAGAGTGAAGAAGTTTTCACCTGCTGTTGATTGGTAAGAGACAAATGGAAAGAAAAAAAAGGAGGGCAGCAAAAAGAGTAGACACATTATTTGCAAGGTTTTATTTTGAAGCTATCAAAATGTTCTGCAGTTTTATCATTGTAATTTTACAAGTCTGTAAATATACCATCATTGAATTGAACTCCAAATACCAATGAATTTTATGGTATGTGAATTATATCCCAAGACTTTTTAAGTTAAAATTAATAAAAGAAAGACTACAAATTTAAGTTTCCTTAGCATAACAAAGTAGAGGAATGTGTTGTTCTAATGGCTAGAGAGCTAGGTGAATATTGAGAAGTTAGACAAGGGTCTCTAATGTTGACTAATGAGGAGGTTCCATCTGCACCAGCTTGTTTCTTTGCTGAAATGCTCTTCTTATTCCTCTACCCAGTCCCACCTCCCTATTAACAAGGCTAGCTCCTCTTAATCATTCATATCACAGGTTCCATATCACCATTTTTTAAATATTTTTTTTTAGTTGTAGATGGACACAATATCTTTATTTTATTTATTTTTATGTGGTGCTGAGGATCGAACCCAATTCCTCACGCATGCGAGGCAGGCATTCTACCACTGAGCCACAATCCCAGCTCCCCATATCACCTTTTTATAAAAGTCATCTCCAAATGTTTAATCTGGAATAGCCATCCATTCATCCTATCACATACCATTTAATTATTTCATCAGTTATCACTATGCTATGTTTATGGTGGAAACGAAATATATTTGTTTCAAAAACTGAAACCATATACACCACTAAGTTACTGTCTACATAAATATGACTTCACTATTCTGCTGTCTAAACTTCATTATTCCTCTATCTTCATTGACATAATTTATTTTCCAGAAAACTCTCACCCAGAGAAAAGTTGTAAAACAAGTTTTATAAGAAGCTTTCTTTAGATGTAATTTACATGCTGCAGGTTTATCCATGTTTGGTATACAGCACAATGATAGTTATCATAGTCACAGATTTGTGCAAAAATTACAATATAACAAGGGATTGTTTTGTTTTTTGGGGGGTATTTGTTTTGTTTTATTGCAATGCTATGGATTTAACCCAGGATCTTGAACACACCTGGCAAGTGCTACACCCCCAGCTCATCATAATATAATTTTCCTACATTTTGATCACCCTCCCAAAAAAATTTTGTGCCCATTAGCAATCAATCCCCATCTTCTCCTAATATCTCAGGGGACCCACTAATCACTTCCTGTCTCTCTGGATGATCCTATTCTAGACATTTCATATAAACAGTATCATAAAGTATTTGTTATTCTGTATCTTTTTTCTTTCCCTGATATGTTTTTGAGACTCATGGATGTTGTATGGATCAGCACTTCATGCTTTTTAATTGTTAAATAGTATTCCATCCTATGGGTATTCTTAATTTTGTTACTTATTTACCAGTTAATGGACTTCTGAGTTGTTTGCACTTTGGGGCTGTAACTATTGCTGTTATAAGCATTTGTGTACAAGTCTCTGTAAATATTTACTTTCATTTCTTTTAGTTGTATTTCTAGGAGTAGAATTGTGGATTATATGATAATTCTATGATTGATACCTTAAGAAACTACTAAAGAGTCTGTTTCCCAAAGAATCTGTACCAAATTTTACATTCCCATTTGCAATACATGAAGGTTCTAATTCCTTCACACCTTCACCAAAACTTGTGATTTTTCATGATTTTTCAATAATCTCTATGGGTAGTGGTTATATGTCCTATGGTAACGTCTGTGGTTCTGTAGTTTTTATTTGCATTTCTCTGCTGCTTAATGATATATTTATTGACCATTTGTGTATCTTCTTTAAAGAAATGTTCATTCAAATCCTTTGTCCATTTTTTATTTGGGTTACTCATGGCCACCACCCTCCCCCAAGACATGGTTTTGATTGCCTAGGCTGGCCTCAAACTTGTCTGCTGCCTCAATTTCCCAAGTAGCTGGAACCACGGGCTTGTGCCACAATGCCCAGCAGATTATTTATCTTTTCACTGTTGAGTTTGAAGATTAGCAAAATGTGCCACATGGCACTTAGATATGAGAAGTATTCTCAGCCAAAAGACAAACTGAGGAAAAATAAATACAAGAAAAGCTCTCTACCTTCCTATTTGCCTGAAAGCAGCACATAAATTTGTTAAAGGTGGTGTCCTTCTCTCTCTACCAGGAAAGAAATGTAATCAAAGGGAACACAGACCCTGAAGAGCCCAAAGACAAATCTATAAAATCTGCAAACAAATCTAAAAAATCTAAACGTTGGTAAACTAGCCCTATCTACATTAGTTTCCCTGTATGTTTGCCTTCTCACAATTTGACACTCCTAGAGCCTTAAGTCCTTTTCCTTTGTTTGTTGTTTTGTTTTTGTTGTTTGTTTGTTACTTCATTAAAATTTTATTGTTTGTTAAGATGCTATATAAGAAAATAGAGATGCTATATAAGCCTAGTTTCAACCATTCCTTTGATAAACTCATCTGAGTGTTCCCATGTGGATGTGTAATGCACACCAAAATAAACTGAATTTGATTTATTTTTTTCTGAATCTGATTTTGTATAATTTATAAGGCTGCAGTCAGAGAACCTAGAAAGTAGAGTGAAAAAAGGTTTTTCCTTCTATACAGTTATAAGTTCTTAATGTACAGTATATGAGGCTCTTTTCAAATGATATGATTTGCAAGTATTTTCTTCTAGCATGTAGGTTTGTTTCTTACCTTTCTTGGCAGTATCCTTTAAAGTGCAAATGTTTTTAATATTGATGAAGGCAAGCTTATGATATTTTTATTTTATCACTGTCTTTTGTGGTCAAACAAAAGAAATCAATGAACTGTTCCTATGTCATCTCCTAAAAGCATTAGTTATTAGCTCCATAATTAGGATCTGTGATTCTTTTTGAGTTAACCTTTGTGTGTGGCATGTAATAGGAATACAGATTCATCATTTTCACAAGAGAATATCCAATTGTCCTAGGACCAATTACTAAAAAGACTGTTTTCCCCCATTGAGTTGTTTTGGCATCTTTTTCAAGAATCAATTGATGCATGCCAGGCTCAGTGGCACACTCCTCTAATCTCAGCAGTTCAAGAGGCCAAGGGCGGAGGATCGCAAGTTCAAAGCCAGCCTCAGCAACTTAGCGAGACCCTGTCTCAAAATAAAAAATACTGAGGATGTGGGTCAGTGGTTAAAGGCCCTGGGTTCTATCTCCAGTACCAAAAAGAATTTTAAAAAATCAATAGATCCTAGCAGCCATAGTTACCTTGATAAAGAAGAAAAAAGTTGAAGATTCACATTGCCCATATCTGAATTTATTACAAAGCTAGCTATAGTCATTAAATAGCATGGTACTCTCATAAGGATAGAAATTTTGGTCAATTGAAAGAATAGAGTCCAGAAATAACCAATATATATATAGTTAATTGATTTCAATGACTGCCAAAACCATTCAATAGAGAAAAAATTATTCTCTCCAACAAATGGTATTGGACAAATGGATAGCCACATGTGAATAATGAAATTGGACCTCTAGTTCATATCATCTACAAAAATTTACTCAAAATGGATAAACTTAAGACTTAAATGTTAACACTTAACTATAAAACTGTTATTTAAAAATATTAATAAATCTTCATGACTTTGTATTTGAAAATGGATTCTTAGAAATGACAGAAAAAAACACAAGTAATGAAAGAAAAAATAAATTGGACTTCAAATTTTATAGTTGTATATATCAAAGTACACAATAAAGAAAATACAAAAAAATAATGGATGGAAAAATATTTATAAGTTATATATCTAATAAAGATCTAGTAATCAGAATATATAAAGAACTCTTACAACTCAACAGAAGGACAAAAACGAAACATAACAAAAAAAGAGTCAAGGACTTAAATAAATATTTCTCTAAAGATGTATGAATGTGTTGGATGCAGTAGTACATTCCAGTAATCCCAGCAACTCATGAGGTAGAGGGAGGAGAATTGCAAGTTCAAGGCCAGCCTCAGCAACTTGGTGAGGCCCTGGGGATGTAACTCAGTGGTAAAGCACCCCTGGGTTCACTTCCCATTATAAAAAAATGGTTGAAAAAATAACATAATTAGTCATAATGAAATACCATTTCATATACACTGGCATAGGAGAAAGGAAGAGGACAGTTGAAGGAAGGAAGGAAGGAAGGAAGGAAGGAAGGAAGGAAGGAAGGAAGGAAGGAAGGAAGGAAGGAAGGAAAGGGTAGGTAGGTAGGAAGGGAGGGAAGAACGCAGTGTTAGTAAGAATCCTCATGTGTTACTGGTAGGAAGGTAAAATGGGGCAGCCACTATGGCAATTTGGCTGTTTGGTTTTTTTTTTAATATTTTGTTTTAGTTGTAGATGGACACAATGTCTTTATTTTATTGCTTTGTACGTGGTGCTGAGGATAGAACCCAGGACCTCACGCATGCAAGGCAAGCGCTCTACCGCTGAGCTACAATCCCAGCCCCAATTTGGCTGTTTCTTAATAAGCTAAACACATTATTACCATTTGATAAAGAAATTGAACTCCTAGATATATATCCACGGAACCGCAAAAGGTGCTACAGTTTGGACAAGTGTCCCCCAAAGCCCATGTGTTAACAACTTGGTCACCAGCCTGTGGCACTATTGAGAGGTGGTAGAACCTTTTGGGAGATAGGACCTAATGGAAGGCTGTTAGGTCACTGGGGTCGTGCCCTTGAAGGGGATACTGGTATCTCTTTTTTTTTTTTTTAAATATCTTTATTTATTTTTATGTGGTGCTGAGGATCGAACCCAGTGCCTCTTGCATGGGAGGCAAGCGCTCTACCACTGAGCTACAATCCCAGCCCGATACTGGTATCTCTTGAAGGGGATACTGGGATCCCAGCTCCTTCTTAGTTTTCTCTTTGCTTCCTGACACCATGAGGTGAACAAGCCTCCTCTGTTCCATACTCCCACCATGATATGCCATGCCACCACAGGCACAAAGTAACACAAAGTAACAGGACCAAGCAACCAAACACTGAAGCCTCTGAAACTATGAGCCAAAATAAAATTTTCCTCCTTTTAATTATCTTAGCTATTTTGTCACAATAATGGACAGGCATCCAAACAAAAAATTATATATGACTGTCTATAACAACACTATTCATAACAGCCAAAAGGTAGAAACAACCCAAGTGTCCATCAACTGAAGAATGATTAAACAAAATGCAATATATTCATAGAAGAGAACATTATTCAGTGATAAAAATAAAGCACTTATACATGCTACAGTGTTGTGAACCTTAAAAACATTATACTAAGTTAAAGAGGTCAAACACAAAAGATCACATGTGTGACACCATTTTATATGAAACATCCAGAATAGGAAAATCTATAAAACAAAAAGTTGCCTAGTAATTTCCAGCGGATAAAGGGCTGGATGAATAGGAGGAAATGCTTGACGGGTATGAGGTTTTCCATCAGGCTAAGGAAAATATCTTGGAACTAGATAGAGGTAATGGTTGTACAATATTGTGAATGCACTAAATACCACTTTACATACTTTAAAGTAGTTAACTTTTATGCTATGTGAATTTTACCTTAATAAAAAAAATCAGATGATCATAAACATAAAGGTATCTATGGACGCTCAATTTGACTCACTTAATCAAGATACCTGTCTTTAAACTACAAAAATATTCTTTTTTGTTCAAGAATCCCCTGAAAAACTCATTTAAATGAACATCAAATTCTTTACCTTTCTAATAAATACTATCAAATGACTATGTCCAAAGACTTCAAGGGCTTGTTTCAAAATTCGTTCTTTGATGGGCCCACCAGTCGTAAACTATGCAATCACAGTCTTCATCTAATCCTAATTAAAACTTCTTGTGAAAGAATTGCCTTAAACCATGCTCCTAAACTTCATACATATCCTGTTTGTCCTCCCCACTTTCAAAAACTCTAAAATGATCCTATCAGGATGATAATCTCTCTTACCACAGTAAGATTAAATTCAGCCTAGTCTCAACAAATTGTTCTATTGAAACTTTCAGCAAGGCAGCATTCAATGATCTTGCAGTTCCCATCAAGAACCAGTGAAGGGACCCCAGCTCATGGTGCACATCTGTAATCCCAGCAACTCAGAAGTCAGTTGAATAAGGTTGGAAACAGATAAACACTCAGGAAATCATCACCACATTCAAACAATGACAATATACATAACTCCCCCAAATTTCCTTGTGCCTCTTTATAATCTCTCACCAGTTCACACCTCATTTCCAGGCAATCATATATCTTTTTTTATCTCCATAGTTTGCATTTTCTGAAATTTTTAATAAGTGGTATTATATTGTATGTATCCTTTTCTCTGGCCTTCATTAAGCATAATTATTTCTAGGTTCATTCTTAAAATAATAGCGAGTATAAAGTACTTCATGTATTTTTATTGCTATGCTGCATTATATAACTATACCATATTTTGTCATACACTTATCAGTTAATGAACTTTTCCAGTGTTTGGTTATTGTCTACACAGTTGCTATGAACATTTGCATGCAGTCTTAGTTGTAATAGCTGGGTCATATAGTAGGTAGGTTTCTAAGAAACTACTAATCTGTTTTCTGAAGTAAATGTGTCATTTTACATTTCTATGGTGTCTGAGTTCCAGTATCCTTCTATCCTTACTAACACTTGATAATGATTACTGTTCAATTTTAATCATTTTAATATTAGTATAGCCACCTCCCTGCTTTTAGTTCCTATTTACATGGAATATCATTTTCTACTCTTTTATTTTCAATCTATTTTTGTCTTTAGATCTAAAATTTAGTCTCTTGTAGACAGTATGTAATTAGATGTACTGTCTGACTTGTCATGGATTGTTTGTTTTGATTTAATTATTCTACCAGTCTCTTCCTCCTGGAGAGTTTAATCCATTTATAAATAATTCCTAATATGGTATATGGTAGGACTTACTTCTGTCATTTGGCTATTTGTTTTTCATATACCTTATTGCTCTTTTGTAGCTTATTTCCTGAATTACTATCTTCTTTTGTATTTAGTTGATTTTGTAGTAAAATGTTTACATTTTTTCTCATGCTTTTTTATGTTATATACTTCAACAATTTTATTATGGTTACTATGAGGTTTACATTTAGCACTCTAAAGTTATAATCCTGTAATTTGAATTCATACCAGTTTAACTCCCACAATATACAAATATTCTGCACTTTTAACAGCTCTGTCAACAACCCTTTCAATCAATGTCATAAAATGACCTCTTTATACATTGCATAAACTAAAAAGTTTTTAGTACATTAATATATTAATTAATGTAGAAAAGAAAGTGTGGAGTTACAAATGAAGGTTACAATAAGACTAGAATAATAACTTTTACAATAATAATTTTGATCATTATTAATTATTAAATTAATGAATAATTTTAATAATAACACTTTTAGAATAATAATTTTTAACATAATAACCTCTTAAATCATATAGAAAACAAAAAGTGGAATTATACATCATTGTTACAATAATAGAGTCATTTCTGAGTATCTGTGGGAGATTGGTTCCAGGACCTTCACAGATAGATGCTCAAGTCCTTTCAATAATAGCATTTTAATATAACCTATGCACATCTTCTCATATACTTTAAGTCATCTCTAGATTACTTGTTATACCTAATACAATACCTATGCTATGTAAATAGTTGCTATGCAGTATTTAGGGAATAATGACAGGAAAAATATCTGTACATTTTCAGTACCTATGTAATCTTTTGTTCACAGTTGGTTGAATCTACTTTGTGGAATCCACAAATATGGAGGGGAGGGCTGACTGTCTAGCTTTTATAATTGCCCATGTATTTGTCTTTACTGAGATTTTTCATCTTTTATATAGCTTCAAGTTACTATCCAGTGTCTTTTCATTTTAACCTACAGGACTTCCTCAAAGCGTTTCTTGCAAAACAGGTCTGGTGGACATAAATTCAATTCAGCTTTTGTTTATCTGAAATGTTTTAATTTATTCTTCAATATGGAAGTATAGTTTTGCTTTGACAATTTTTTCTTTTTTTAGTACTTTGAAAATATCAGCCCACCATCTTCTAGCCTCCAAAGTGTATCTTGAGAAATGTGCAGTTAATCTTATTGACAATTCCTTGTATGTGACAAGTCACTTCTGCTTTCAAAAATTTTTTATTTTTTGTTTTTGTCTTTTGACATTTTTATTACAATGTACCTTGAGTCCCTCACATGTTGAATTTCTTGAGCATTTATATTGCTGTCTTCCATCAAATGTGGGAACTTTTCAGCCATTATTTCTTCAAATATTCTCTTTCTCTTTCCTCTAAGACTGTTATAAAGTGTGTATTGTCTACTTGATGGTATCCCAGAGGTTCCTTGGACTCTGTTCACTTTTCTTTAGACTTTTTCTTTCTGTTCCTCAGAATCGGTTATTTTCATTGTCTTGTTTCCAAGTTCAATATGTTTTTCCTCCACCTACTCAAATCTGCCTTTGAATCCTTCTAGTAAATTTGTTCATTTTAGTTATTGTGCTTTTTGGTAGTACATAATTTCTTTTTCAGTTTCTTTTTAGGCTTTCTATCTTTTTACTGGTATTTCCATTTTCTTTCTACATCATTTTCTTGATTTTCTCCATGTCTTAGTTCTTCGAGTATCTAAAGACTCTTGTTTTAGAGTCTCTAATAGATCTTCTGTAATGTATTTTTCAGGGGCTGTGTATTAGCTTAATTTTTTCCTTTGAATGGGCCACAGTTTTCTGCTTCTGTGCGTGCCTTGTGATTTTTATGTGTATGGAAAATTGGACTTTCAATTTAATAATGTGGTAATTTGGAAGTTGGGTTCTCCCAAAATTTTTGATTGCTGCATGCTGTCTCTGTGCCAAGGATCAGCCTGAGGTGTAAATTTAAAGTCTTCACGGGTATTTGCTGAGTCTGCACCTTCACCTATGAATGCATGATGATTTTCTAGTTTCCTTCATATATGTGTTTTCTTTTAAATGTCCTAGTCTTCAATATGTGCCTCCCAAAAAGGCAAAAAGAGAAAAATAAAGGTGGCCCCTTATGTCTCCTGGATACCACTTTAGCCAGAGGGAGAGGGGCCTACAGCAATAGAGGGTGATGCAATTGTAATGGCCACCACCTTTTTGTCTACCTCTGTGATAGATCTAGCAATCACTCAAAGTACAGATCCCCAATATTTGGAGATCCTTTCTTCCCATCCTGGTTCCTGCAAGCTGTGTCCAAGCTGCTCTAGGAACACAGGCACAACTACCCAACGTGGGGCTAAAGGAGAGGGAATGGATAGCTGCTACTCTACTAAGAGCTGCAATTGATGGTAAAAAAAAAAAAAAAACCAAAAAAACCCTGAAATTTATCCTCTAAAACTTCCCCTGGAAATTGCAAGTTGTCAATAGATCCTCGAATTCCAAAATGGTTACATCAAACAAATGGTCATCTAGGTGGACAGACAGATTTCTGGTGCTTTCTACTTTACCCTTTTTGAAGAATTTCCCTCCTGAATTTTAGTCATTCTAAGAGGTAAGTAGAACCTCATTGTGGTTTTAATTTGCATATCCCCAATAACTAGTGATCTTTTTCATCTGCTTATTTGCTATGTATATCTCTTCTTTGGTGAAGTGTTTGTTAAAATTGTTTGCCCATTTATTAATAGGACTTTCTTATTATTGATTTTTTAGTGTTTTTAATGTATTCTGCCTACAAGTTCTTGACTTACAAGTATTTTCCCCAGTCTATTTGCCTTTTCAATTTCTGAACAGTATCCTTTGAATAGTAGACATTTTTAATTTTATAAAGTCTAATTTATTAAATATTACTATTATGGTTTGTGCTTTTGGTATTGTGTCTAAGAAGTCTCTACCTGGTCATGAAGATTTTTGTCTTTTCTTTTCTCTACAAATTTTATTACTTTATGTTTGGTATCTAGGTCTGTTCCATTTGGAGTTAAATTTTGTATGTAGTTGATAGTATGGATAAAGTTCATTTTCTTACACATAGATATAAATTGTTCCACTACAGTTAACTGAAAATACTACCCTTTCTCTACTGATTCCTTCCACCATTGTCAAAAATTAGTTGTCCATGTATAGGTAGGTCTAATTCTGGACTTATTCTGTTCTATTGCTCTATTGGTCATTTTTATGACCAGTTCCACACTCTTGATTATTGTAGCTTTATATATGCCTTGAATCACATAGTCTTAGTCCTCCAACTTTGCCCTTCTTTTTTACAATGTTTTGGATAGTCTAGATTATTTACATATTTATATGAATCTTAGAATACCTTGTTACTTTCTATAATAAAAATCTTCTGGAGCCAGGTACGGTAGCTCACACTTGTAATCCCAGTACTTTGGGAGGCTAAGACAGGAGAATCGTGAGTTCAAAGCCAGCCTCCGCAATGGCGAGGTGCTAAGCAACTCAGTGAGACCCTGTCTCTACATAAAACACGAAATAGGACTGGGGATGTGGCTCAGTGGTTGAGTACCCCTGAGTTCAATCTCTGGTACAAAAAAAAAAAAAAACCTTCTGGGATTTTAGTGGAAAGCTTATTGAATCTATTAATCATATTGGGAACATTTGGTATCTTACCATTATTGAGTCTTCCCATAGTAGATTCTTCCATTTATTTAGCTTTTTTTTTTTTTCATTTTTCTTAGCTGTGTTTTATAGTTTTCAGTATACAATTCTTACACAAATTCACTCCATTTATCCCTAAGGTATCATATTTTTATGTCTGTAGTGAATAGTATTTTATGAATTCTAATTTCAAATTGTTTATTGCTAGCACATAGAAATACAAATTTTTTTGTGTATTGATCATATATCCAGAAACCTTGTTAAACTTATATGTTAAGTTCCAGTTTCTTGTTTGTAGGTTGATTCAGGATTTCTACATAAACAATCATGTCATTTACAAATAATTTTACTTCCTCCTTTCCTATTTAAATATCTTTTGTTTTTCTTCAAAGCCCATGTTCTTAATATAAAGTTTTGCACTTCTAATTTGTTGGTATAAATCCAATACCTGGCTATTGTCTACTCATGAACTGGCTGAAACATCCAATCTGTCCCTTGAGTTTGTATATATTTTCCTTTGAAAGACACTCAATTTTTCTTGGTACCAGTTTCTTGAAATGAATTAATTAGTCTCCTATGTATTTAGACACAGAAATTAGGTGAATAATTTATTTTACCATCAGATGGTAAACAAAATTACAGGCCAGAGAGCATAAATCTAAAATACCCTATCATATCATCCTGTGACAGAAATGGAGTTTTCTATCTTTGCTGAAACAATACTCAGGGCCTTTTCGTAGGAACTAGCTTTTGTAATTAAGAATTTATAGAGCTAGAACTTTGAAGATCCACATTGTGTATATCTGGAAGCTGTCTCACTGCTACAGATCTTACAGGTAGGAAACACCACTTAGATCTACCCCAGCATCTCCATACCACTGATGACATTGCCTGGTGTTAGATCATGAGTGAAGCCAACATGTTACCACACTATTTGACAACTCTTGAGGAGTATTTTAGCAGAAAACCTGATTGGGTAGTCCTCAATGACTGGGATTGGATTTGTGGTACAAAAGCCTACCGACTACCATTTACAAACTGAACAGAGACTTGTTACCTTGAAAAAATGATGCCAGACTTTACCTGAGGTTCACTTTAGAAAATAAGTTACCCATCTTGGAAAAAGAAATCTTTACATAACTTAATTAAATGAGAAGAAAAATTGGAGCTAGATTTGAGATCCAAACACTCACTACTCAAGAGGAATTCAGGACTGCTTTCTGTTCTACATTCTTTCCAATACGTGCTTTTCAAAAGGCCCCAAATTTTAGTATAATTTTACATATTATGTCTCAGAGAATAGTGGAAGTGTTAGACAATGCCATCTGGGCTATTGAACTCCTTGCCTGGGAGGTTCATAAAATTGGACAGGCAGTGTTTCAGAATGGAGCCACATAGATGTAATATTGGCCTCTGAAACGGTGACATATGCTTTTTAAAGGAAAGAATGTTGTGATTACATGCTTGCAGACATCTCTAGAATTTTTAATATTACCTAAATGGTTGAAGAAGCAAACAGACAAAGCTTTGGTGCCTTCAGATTGGGGATGAATTTATTCTGTTGGTTTAATATTGACACTCTTGATTCCTGATTAGAAGTAAACTTCAAAATCTGATCATGATCCTTCTGCCAGCATTTTTCTGTGAGGTAATGTTCAGATGTGTTGTCTCTCATTTGTTCAGTGCTGCTGCATAGCCACTATGTCATCAAATGATTTAGCAAATCTTACTAAAACAAAATAAAAAACAACATCATCAATGACCAAAAACTCCATGAACCCTGATGTCTATGGAATTAGGAATACCAAAATGACACCCAAACACCTGATTCATCATCATGACGTGCAAATAGAGTGGAAGGTCTGAACTGATATGTCCCCAGATATGAATTATCTATCCTTTAGTTTAGGGTAATAATGACAAGGAGGAAATGCTAGGAATGGTCCAGCTTGCTGACCACATTAATAGGACTATACTATTTTGCTGTCTTTACTAAAAAAGTTTTTCCCACTGTCTTCTTCAACTTGTTTTCACAATTTCAGGAATCTCTTGCACTGGAAGATAAAAGTGACAAACTTTTGTCTGAAAATATTTACCTTGCTGTGTCCACTGTCTTAAAGAGACTACAATCCTTATCCAATCCTAATCAATTCTCCCACCCTCATTGAAAGATCACCTAAACCCTGAGCTCTTCCCTTTTGGAAAAGAGGTTGTCCTCTCCCTTGTTATGGTAAGGATAAACACAATTTTATCTTTACAAGAAGTTACTTGAGTAAGTATTTGGGGGAAAACTTGATATGGTTCATTTGATTATCATCTTCATCTTACACTATTTTATATGCTCTGTCAGAATAGAGGTCAACCCTTCCTTGTTTGCCAGGCATAGTGGCACATGTCTATAATCCCAGTGGCTAGGGAAGCTGAGGCAGGAATTTCAGAGTTCAAAGCCAGCCTCAGCAACTTAGCAAGGCCCTAAGTAACTTGACAAGACCCTCTCTCAAAATACAAAAATAAAAAGGTCTGGGGATGTGGCTCAGTGGTTAAATGCCCCAGGTTTCAATCCCTGATACGCAAAACTTAAAAATTTTGAAAAACTTTCCTGTTCATCTCAGAATTGCAGTGCCTAGAACAGGGCTGGCAATATCAGGAGCTAAGTAAGTATTTGTCAGATGAAAGAATGAAAGCTGGAAGTATTAGAAGAGTTGATGAAATTGTCTACACAAGAAAACAACAAGAATGGAGAAAAGAGTCAGTAGGATGAATCTTCATATGTTTGGAGTGTTTCAATATAGAAACTTCTGAATTATTAATTTTGATATGATTACATTATAGAATTATACTTTGACTACCATATACATTATTCACTTACATACTCATTGCTGTATATGGGAATTTAAGGGAATTTTTAGAGTAATGTTTACTATGCTTAACCTTAACCTTCTTGGTTGATCTTAGAACATAATTTTTTGGCCTGATATGATTTGGCCATATTGGATGTAAGCATTTTAAAGTATGGTCTTCTTAATTAGTTTTTCCAGCTTTTTTGGTGGTAAAATATTCTATAGTTTATAAAATGATGCTCATGATAATGACAGAAGAAGTTTTCTTCTTTATTTTTTATTTTTATTTTTTTAGTGATGCTGGAGATTTGAACCCAGGATCAGGGTTTTCTGTATGCTAAACAAAGCATACAGAACATACAGACAAGAAGCTCTACCACTGAACCACATCCCCAGTCCTTCTTTTCTACTTGATGTGATGGATTGCATTGTATTTCACCCCCCAAAAAAGATATTTTAAAGTCTTAACCCTCAATACCTTGCAATGTGACCTTATTTGATTATCAAGTTAAAATGAAGTCACAAGGATGACTTCTAATCCAATATTGCAGGTATCCTTATAAAAGAAAATTTGTACAGAGACATGCATAAGGGGAAAATGCCATTTGAAGATGAAGTCATAGGTACAGGTGATAATCCACAAGTCAAGGAATGCCAAAGATTGACAGCAAACTACCAGAAGTCAGAAAGTCATAGAACAAGTATTTTCTCACCATCCTCAAAAGGAGCCAACTCTGCCAACAACTTGCTCTCAGATTTCTAGCCTGCAGAGCAGTGAGACAATACCTTCTGATGTTTAAGGCATTCAGTTGTGTTTTGTTACTGCTAGGATTTGTTCTCCTAGCAAATGGATACCTTTGGCAAAATTAGAAGTGTTGGCTCCCAAAGTTTTGGAAGGATTTTCTGTCTTTTTTGATTGTTTTTTGCTTATGTTTACTGGCACTTAAAAATCAAAAGCCTAAAAACTACTTTTTAGATATTATTTAGTTCTATAGTCCTTGAAATTTTTGGATTTCTTATCCTCTTAAAAACTGAAAACCACCAAAATATTTTATGTAATGGAACTGCAAATTGGTGCGACCACTCTGGAAAGCAGTAGAGAGATTCCTCAGTAAATTTGGAATGGAACCACCATTTGACCCAGTTATCCCACTCCTCAGTATATACCCAAAGGACTTCAAATCAGCATACTATGGTGACACAGTTCCATCAATGTTTAGAGCAGCTCAATTCACAATAGCTAAGCTATGGAACCAATCTAAGTGCCCTTCAACAGATGGGCAAAGAAAATGTGATATATATACACAATGGAATATTAGCCTTAAAAAAGAATGACTTTTGACTTTTGACAGTAAATGAATGGAACTGGAGACTATCATGCTAAGTGAAATAAGCCAGTCCCAAAAACCCAAAGGCCAAATGTTTTCTCTGATATGTGGATGCTAACACACAATAAGCAGGGGAGGGAAGAACAGAAGTTCAGTGGATTAGACAAAGGAGAATGAAGGAAAGGGAGGGGAGATGGGAATAGGAAAGACAGTAACATAAATTGGACATAACTTTCCTATTTTCATATATGAATACACCACCAGAGAAATTCCACATCATATACAACCACAAGAACTAGAATCCTATTTAGACTAAGTTATACTCCATGTATGTATAATATGTCAAAATGCATGCTACTGTCATGTATAAGTTATACTCCATGTATGTATAATATGTCAAAATGCATGCTACTGTCATGTATACCTAAAAAGAACAAATAAAAAAGATTATAGAACAGATGCAAGCTCGATACTTCTTGAACAGGTTCTTAATTGCGGCTGCGATCATCTGAGGATATTGGACTCTTCCTTCTTCACTCTTCCAAAGTGCTCTCTTGCCAGTAATTTTCCAGAAGCCTTTGACTAGGGTAGCACCGCTAATCCCTCTTGTTTTGGGGCTTCAACCTCTTGGTCTGGGTAGCTACTGGTTCTGCCAGCTTTCCAGTCTACAGACAGTCATTGTGGACTATCCAGCTCTCCTCACATAAGCCAATCTAATAAGTCCCCCCAATTTTTTAAAATTTTTTTAGTTGTTGATTGACCTTTATTTATTCATTTTTTATATGTGGTGCTGAGGATCGAACCCAGTGCCTTCGACATGCAAGGCAGGCGCTCTACCACTGAGTCACAATTCCAGCCCATAAGGCCCCCTTTTAAAATTATACTTCCTGATGGGAGGAAGTGTAACAGACATGGCCCAGCCCAATACACAGAGGAGGAGACCAACCGCACACTCATGGAGGAAGACCGTGCTGCAGCCCCCTGTCTACCAACTGGTGACTGACCCTGCCTACATCTGTCTAGAGTCAACAGCCAGGACCAGGAAGATCATCCCTGAGGTCCCTGCAGGCCCAGAGGTGAGGTATTGGTAACTTGCAGGGACACTATAAGACTATAGGTTATAAACTGTAATACCTCAGGTCGGCACTGCTAGAGAAGAAGACACATGAACAACATGAAAAAACAAGGGAAGAAAATGCCCCAAATGAACCAAGATGCTACAAAAATAGAATCCATTGACAGCACAGTAGATAAAATGTCAGAGAAGTTCAAAATGTACATAATTAAATGATCTGTGAAGCACAGAATAATATAAGAGAGCAAATGCAGGCAATAATTGATCACTCCAACAAAGAGATTAGAGAGTAAATACAGGGAGCAAAAGATTACTTCAAGGAAGGGATAGAGATTTGAAAAAGAACCAAGCAGAAATCCTTGAAATGAAGGAAACAATAAACCAAATAAAAAATCAATAGAAAGCATCAGCAAAAGACTGGAGAACTTGGAAGACAGAACCTCAAACAATGAAGACAAAATATATAATCTTAAAAATAAAGTTGAACACACAATGAAGATGGTAGGAAACTATGAACAGAACATCCAGGAACTATGAAATAACATGAAAAGACCAAATCTAAGAATTATTGGGATAGAGGAAAGCACAGAGGTACAACCAAAGGAATGCACAATCTCTTCAATGAAATAATATCAGAAAAATTCCCAAACATGAAGAATAAATTGGAAAATCAAATACAAGAGGCTTACAAGACACCAAATGTACAAAACCACAACAAATCCACACCAAAGCACATTATAATGAAATGCCTACACAATAAGGATAGAATTTTAAAAGTTGCAGGAGAGAAGAGGCGGATTACATACAGGGGGAAACCAATCTGGATTTCAGCAGATTTCTCAACACAAACCCTCAAAGCCAGGAGATCCTGGAACATCATATACCAAACTCTGAAAGAAAATGGGTGCCAACCAAGAATTTTATATCCAGCAAAATTAAGTTTCAGATTTGATGATGAGATAAAAACCTTCCATGATAAACAAAAGTTAAAAGAATTTACAATGAGAAAGCCTGCACTAGAGAGCATTCTTGGCAAAATATTCCAGGAGGAGGAAATGAAAAACAGCAATGAAAACTGGCAAAGGGAGGAACTGCACTAAAGGAAAAGCCGGTCAAAGGAGAAACCAAGTCAAGTTAAAAACCAAAAATAAACCAAAATGACCAGGATTACAAATCATATTTCAATAATAACTCTAAAAGTTAATGGCCTAAATTCACCAATTAAAAGACATAGACTGGCAGATTGAATTTTAAAAAAAGACTCAAATTGTGGAATTCACACGGATGTTGGCTCAGGGCTATGCCTACAGTGGAGAAAAGGACTGTGCTAGGAACATCAGCTGAAGATAAAAAATTGGTTATTGTGCTATCCAATGAATTGCTTATCCTTATTCCTTTATAGCTGTATAAGTAAAGCAATTATTTTTCTTTCTTCTCTCAAATTTTTTTTTTTTTTTGGTACTGGGGATTGAAGTTAGGGGAACTCGACCACTGAGCCACATCCCCAGCCCTATTTTGTGTTTTATGTAGAGACAGGGTCTCATTGAGTTGCTTAGTGCCTCGCCATTGCTGAGGCTGGCTTTGAACTTGCAATTCTCCTGTCTCAGCCTCCCAAAGTACAGGGATTACAGGCATGTGCTACCATGCCCAGCTTCTTCTCTTAAAATTTTATCTTTGTTTTTAGTTTTCTTTAATTTGGATATGAGATGACTAGGTATTACTTTATTTATTCACCTATTTATATTTGGGACTTATCCCACTTGATATTCCCTCGAAATCTGTGCTTTTCATCTCATCTTAGTTTTTGAAAAATTTTCAGATAGTTTTACTTCAAATATTTTTTCTGCTCAATTTTCCTTTCTTCTTTTTGTATTCTAATTATGCATGCTTTATTCTTTGATATTGTCCCACAGTTCTTGGGTTGCTTTTATTTCCTTTGTATTTTTGTTTGAGAAATTTTTTAACTAACTTATCATCAAGATAATGGTTTCTTTCCTTGGCCATAATTTAATTGATGGCATCAGAAGGCATTCTTCCTTTCTATTTCAGCATCTTTGGTTTCTAGAATTTTGTTTTGATTCTTAAAGTTTCCATTTTCTCTAACATAGTTCATACATTTTTGCATTCTGTATATTTTTTTCCTGTTATTTAACATATTAATTGTAATTACTTTAGTTTTTTTTAACTTGGCAATTAAAATATGCATGATATGTTTGAGTGTGATTTTTATCTTCAGACTACATTTTAGCATGTCTTCTGGCCTGTCTTGTAATTTTTCATTGAAAGCCAGACATGTTTTATTGAATAATAAAAAATGAGGTAAATAGGCCACTGATAGGAATATTTATTTTATCTGGTGAGGACTTGTCTGATGTTTAATGTTTTCATGCAGCTAAAGGTACCAGAGGCTTTAAGTTTTCATCCTGTACTCTTTTTTTTTTTTAATCTCACTGTTTGAGTTTCCTTAAACACTACTTCAGGGAGAAAGAATCTGTATCTTACAACTCTTTCAGCTATAATTTATTTATTGTTATTATACCAGATCCTTGCTGTTGTGCAGGTTAGATATGGGACAAATGAGTTTTTTCTAATCTTATCCAATCTTTAAGTGGGTCTATGTCTGAGAACTATGACTTTTACAAGTGTTTCATCAACATGTACCACCCCCACTGGCAGCCCTACTCCTGTCTCTGACTGCAATATTCCCAGTATTTTTCTTTGAAACTTTGTCCTTAATTGACTTTATTTTTAATTAACAACCTAATGCTATCAGAGACATGAGGTCTTTTTGGAATCTTCAGTGGGAAACTGATAGGGTATCTGGAAGGAAAACTGTGGAGGGTTTCACATTAAACTGCGAAGGTTTCCCTAAGTCTACAGGACCCCAAGATTTCCTTAAACTTAAAATAGCCCATATTCTGTCTCCAGTCATTCTTCAAGATTATATATACCAGTTGGCAGTTCTAGCAGTACATTGTTGGGTTCAAGAAATGTAAGTTGATTTTCAGACATTTTTGTTACTGTAAGGATAAGATTGATGACTTTTGATTACTTAACACATCAGAGATGAAACATGAAGTCAGTTTCTTAATTTTAAAACAATGTTTAAAAACTTGTTTAATTTTATTCATTCTTTTCATTTCTATACTCTTTTTTCCTTCTCTGATTTTCTTTCCATTTTATCATCTATTTTATTTGGGAAATGCTTTTATTTAATACAGAAAACCAATGTGATTAATTCTATTTTGTGTTTTTAATCTTATTCCTACATCTTCTGTAGACTGTTTTTAATTTCTTTATATAGAATAATTTATATAACTTTTATATACTGAGTAGTTTTATATATTGAATAGTTTATAGTTTATCAGATCTAAAAAATAAAAATAAAATTATAAAAAAAGATTCTATGTTGACTTACATCTATTATTATTTACCATATTAAAAGTTAAAGCTGTATAGTAAAGATGGTTGATTGAGATCATCATCACTACTCTTGGTGCATGTATGAAGACACAATTGGTGTGACTTTATCTGGTTTGCAACCAGAGAAATGGAAAAACTGAGCTCTATATATGTACTATGACTTGAAATGCAATTAAATAAACTAATAAAAAATAAAAAATAAAATAAAATAAAAAAGTTAAAGCTAAGAAACTTTTAACATGTATATTTAATTCTGTTAAAATAAGTATACATGCTACATGTTAACATAATATTTTTATTTTCCAAAACAAAAACAATTCAGTGAGAAGAGTGGCATTTATGCAAATATTTTATTGTCTTATTATTAGAAAACCATTGAATTTTCATATCAGTTTCTGCATTTAACCTGTTGCAATATCACCTCATATAGTCTCCAGAAAGCCCCACTGTACACTTGTGAGAGAACATAACTAAGAAAGGTAAAAACTCTCAGTATTATAATGAAAATGGTTGAAACTGTGTTAGTCAGCTTTCCATGACAGTAACAAATACCTGAGATAATCAACTTATGAAGGAAAAGGTTTATTATTTTGCTTCACAGTTTTAAAGTTTTCAGTTCATGATCAGTTGGTCCTGTTGCTTTTGGTTTCTGGTGACACATCATGGCGGGAGTGTGTGGCAGAGCATACCCACTCACTTGATGGCCAGAATCAACAAAGAGAGGAGGGGAACAGACCAGGGTTTCATAATTCCCTTCAAGGACATGCCCCTAGTAACTCCAAGACCTCCTGTGAGGTCCCACCTCAAAGGTTCCACCATCTTTCAATAACACTGAGCCCCAATAGGACCAAGCCTTTAATGTGTACACCTTTTGAAGACATTCCAGATCTAAAGTATGAACCACATTTTGAGCAGTGACAATCTAATTCAACCTCCAGTCTACTACTAGAATCTTCTCTGTACTATTATTAATACAGCCTCTACTAAAACAAGATAATATTTTAGGTCCTGTATCAAATTATGAGAATTTGATGTTTTCTTCCACCCTATCAAGACACACAGGTGAGAACTGAACTACTTATAACTGAGTCATTTTATCAACTCATTTCCTGTAGTATTCTGGAAGGAAGTAAAAAAATCAAAGTGCACAAAATAAACTGAAAGCACTTTTGATTGCCAGCAATTGTATACAAGAATATTTAAGAGCTGGGATTATAGCTCAGTTGGTAGAATGCTTGCCTTGCATGCACAAAGCCCTGAGTTCAATCCCCAGTACCACCAAAAAAAAAAAAAAAATGCTTAAGACTCAATTCAAGCATCTTGCTCACTACCTGTTTTATTCTCGGTTGCTTTACTAGTGTATAGTCCTGCATTTGGAGTTATCTTAATTGTAAAGAGGCTCTGATTTCTATGTAAACACCTCTGGAGAAAAGACTGCAATTAAAAAAGCATTCAGACAACCATTTGTTTGAAACACCAACCTGAAGAAGGATAATGTGAACATAAACAGTCATACTTTTGGCCTGCATTAGAATACCATGTCTCATGTTGGCCTCAAACAAACTTTCAGACCTTCTTGCTAAAACCACACAGTTACTCAGCAGGAATAGTATCATTCCAAATCACTGCTGTTAATATACCTACTTATTATCCAAACAACCCTGAAACAAGAGACCTGAAATTCACTGTTTTGTGTGGTGCTTCCTGCTGCCAGGAGGTGGTATGTTTTACTTAAAAGACACCTAACCACAGTTAGATTACAATTGTAGATCAAAACATTCAAGTGAATGAGACAATGAGAAAAAGACTCCTATTTGGTAGCAAACAACTTACTTTTCCTAAAATATATTTTAATTCAAGTTCAAAAATGGAAATAAAAAGATTGGTCTGGCAAACTAAAGTAAGGAACATTTTGGTGAACACATGAATAAAACTCCATTCAAAATTTAGCACTGCTGACAGCATACAAATACATATTAATTATAAAGTCATACATTAACAAATGATCATATACCTATTCTGTACAATATTCCCTTTATAACATACACAAAAGGTGATTAGTACGATTTTTTTTTAAACTGTGGGATGAAAACCTCATACATAGCATTCATTCCATAATTAGAGATATTAAGTATATTCCAGAGAATTCCAATATTTGAGAATCAAAAAAACTAAGGAACAGACAAGGAGAATGAACATATGGGGGGGGGTATGGTCAAATAGTATGATACATCATATTCATGCAATCATCTGCCTCTTGATATTTGTTTTCAGTCAGGAGACACTACAAGTACTGCTTTCAAAAAGCACTAGCATATTTATCTCTGCAAGTGAATTCCAAAGCTGAGAAAATTTGGTCAAATTTGCTTTCCAAAAGAATAATAGCAATGTATGCCCTTGTGAGTAAGGGTACATTTTACCACCACAACTTCCCAGTATTGGATGTTATGCATTGCTTTAACTTCTGCTGATCCAATGCAGGAAAATTGCATTTGATAGTTTGATTTGTATTCCTAAAAGTGAAGTAGTGAGGCTCAGTATATTTTTTCTTTTTGTCTTCTTTCGTTTTCTTTTCAATGAATTACTTGTTCATTTCTTCTACCCATTTTTATTGCTTTTTGAAAAAAACAAATTCCAAGAATTTTGTACATTAGAGTTGTCAATCTAGCATCCTAATTTTTTTAAATATTTTCTCACAGTATCTCTTTTATCTTATGTTTTATGATGACTTTTTTCATACAGATATTTTTAACTTTAACTTTAGTTTTATGGCTTCTAGGATTCCTGCCTTAAGAAGTCTATTCTACCCTTGTCACAATTAATCTTCTAACAACTCTCTCTCCATCTCCCTTTCTCTCGCTCATATATATATATATATATATATATATATATATATATATATATATACACATATATACATGTATTACATATATAGGTATATGGATATAGACATATATACACATGCATTATATGTTACTGTTTAATCCTTCTAGAATTTTATTTTGGTATATGATACAAGGTAGAAGCCTAAGTTTGTGTCTTCCATATGAACAGCCAGTTATCTTCAGCTTGGTCAATTTATAAATGAAACTATCCTGCTCCTGAAACTGAAATGCCACCTTTATAATATATTAATGTAATGTAACAGGGATCGACTCTGCACTTTTGACTATAAACCTTGTTGCTCGCCCACAGGTAACTTATTTTTAAATTGACATTTTTGTTTTGTTTTGTTTTTTCCCTCTTTTCTTCCTGCAGCCCCCACACAACAGCAAGAGAAACAAGACTGACATTTTTTCCATTCCATGCTAAGCTATTGTGTCCTTTACTGCTCAAAAGAATATCACTGCCCACAAGAATAAAGAAATTCCAAACCTGGGAGCTGGAGCAATGACTTTCTCAAGGACACCAGATGGACATTAATTATATCTACTGATAATATTTGGATCCCAGCTCTAAAGTTCTGTCTTCTCCCTGGAAGAAAGAATCACAGCCTCTGGAACAGTAGTCCTCTGTGTATCTCATTTACGAGCCAATCGATAAAACTTCTTTTTCCTTTTTCTCAAAACCTTGTCCTTGTTTTTGAATTGGCAATGGAAACGAGGACCATGCATTTAGTATTTAGTATCATTAATATTCCCTATATAGTTAAATTTTTCTGGATTCTTTATGCATTTGTCATGTGTGTGCATGTGTGTGTGTGTGTGTGTGTGTGTGTGTGTATGAGAGAGAGAGAGAGAGAGAGAGAGACTCTCTCACACTCTCTCAGAGATGCTAGGGATTTAACCTAGGGGTTCACACATGCTAGGCAACTTCTCTACTACTGAACTACATCTCCAGTTCTTATTACATTTTCAGTCTGACCTTAAATTTGCAATCCTCTTGTCTCAGATCCTTAGCATGACCTCATTCCTTATATGTGTCTTTTTAGGCTAATAATTTTTTGTCTGATCTGTTTGACTTTTGTTTGCTTGCTTGTGCAATTGTGTGTGACTACTATCCTTTGTATTAGCTTTGTGGTACGTTTTACTGTATGGAAAGACAAAATATCTGCCCACAGCATTCATTAATCCCTTTTTTTTCCCCTAAAATGTCTTAACAATTCTAATCATGTATGAACAATCACTTATATTGCAATGCAATCACTTATATTCTCCATTACATTTTTTAAAATGTTGGGCTTATATCATTCTTTAAATTTCTTTCTAGGAATTTTTATTGTTTTTGTCACTCATGTTGGTTGTGCTAAGAATATTTCAAGGTAAACTGTTGGAGCTCTTTTGCTGAAATGGTTTTTATTGGCTCTTGCATGTTAAGCTTATGGCTATTGGTCCGTGAATGTTTTTGTCTTGCTTTCTGCTACTTGTGGAGTGAATAAGAAGAGGAATGCAAGAAAAAGTTAAATTAGCTATGATTGAAATTGTCTATGGATTCAGTTCTCAGCTAGTTCAGATTACTGAGGTATTATCAGAAACTAAATCAGATCCTTGTCTTCTTTTCCTTCATTTTTGTATTTTATTAAATACATTTTACTTAATTAAAAAATGTTATCAGCTATCAGATGATAGCCAGATTTGTTAGATTTAATTATGTCCTATAATGAATATTTTCTTTAAAAAATTTGTAAGTCTAGCCAGGCACAGTGGTACACAACCATAATCCTAGCAACTTGGGAGGCTGTGGTGGGAGGATAGGAAATTTGAGGTCAGCATCAGCAACTTAATGAGGCCCTAAGCAAATGAGCAAGACACTGTCTCAAAATTAAAAATTAGAAGGACTGGGGATGTAGCTCAGAAGTAAAATGCCCCTGGGTTTAATCTTTAGTACTAAAAAAAAAGTAAGTCTGTTTCTTCAGGCTCTTGGGTGTAGATGCATATTTATTGAAAATTTTTTTGTTCATAAAATGTTGTAGCATTACTTATTATATTTTAAATTACCTATACTAAACTCAGGGTGGGGGAGAAAAGTTTAAATAGTGCAAATAACAGGATATGCTACTCAGTGAACACTTGTCTTAGGCAATTTATACAATTAAGTCTGGCTAATCTTAGGGGAAAAAATATACATTAATGACTCTACCTAGGGTCCTCTACTCTTGATAGGAAATGAATATCAGTCTGACTGATAGCTAGGCTGCTGGGCGATGATGACTTTATTAAGATTTTAGTGGAAGAGACTGAAGAATTCATTAAGGGTCCTAGGAAGACTGAACTCAGGAAACAACTTTTTAAAAATCTTGCCTATAGAGTTGTATAAAGGCAATCATTATATATCATAATTGTCACTACATACAATATATAGTATTTTGTGATTTTTGTGGGGGTTTTTCAAGGGCAATTTGAGAATATTTAATTTTTGCATGCCGGTCAACTTGAGAATTTAATTCCTGTGAAGTATGAAACTTAATGGTGCGAAGGTACCAAGAATTATGAAAGAAAATATGATTTAGTTTCTGCCTTTGAGAAACTTCACGAAATTATATGTTTAATGGCCTCATATTACAAATGTGGAACACTGACTAGTACAACATATCATGAATGACAAAATGTGTTGTCAAATCATGGAATGAATTGATGAATGAACGTAGACTATCCAAACATTATAATTTATACATTAAACCCAGTTCTGTATCCAGAATATACTCAATTTCTAACAATCTTATTTAAAACAAAATTGAAAAAGTAAAACATTCTTATTATTTAAGCAATTCGACTGGTAATAGAGAAAAAGTCCTCCATCTCTTACCGCCCTTATTTGCCACTCTTGTAGATAATTGTTCACTTTTTATGGGTCTATTCTGATATTTTGTATGCTGATATGCACTTACATGCTATATTACAGAATACTACAGTCATTCTAAAAGTCACTTTTTTCAGTATTTGAATAGCTACTGATGGTTACTTTTAGTGCCTGCAAAGTATGTCAGACCCTAACACAACTTAACCATTTCTCTATACATTTCCTTATTGGTGGACGCAGATTATTTACTTTCTATTGCTAAAAGCAATACAATAGTTAATAAATAGCTTTGTACTTACTTCCCTGTGTCAGATTATCTGTAAGATAAATTCCTAAAATCTAGCAAATCTTTCAAATTGCATTTTTGACAGAGAAATGTTGCTGCCATGGCTTAGTCTGAACTCATCAGTTTAGGTAAATCAACGCGATTAGCAGCGAGTATGATCCATCTGGTGGCACCATCAATCAATACCCTGAAGGTTAGAGTTGAGTTTCTTTCTCCCAACCCGCACCCTAAAAGCATGTCCAATTTTTCCTTTAGTTTCTTAAAGCTCCCAGACGTAGCCCTTTAGAAGCTTAAGACGTTTTGGATCAAAAATATGTAGTTCTTGGTTTAAAAAATAAGACACTGCTGTCCCAAGAATCTCACAGAACGGTACGTAATAGTCTTGTAAAACGATCCTTTATAAGGGGCGGGGAGAGTTATTGCTTTCTAATATTTATTCCTAAATATTTTGTTTGGGACTGGGAACCGCTCTGACCACCTATTTTCAATTTGTGGCCGCGTAAGGAGTGACTAGCGGAACTTGTCTTTTTGTCTTCCTCAAGCAGCGGATGGAAAGAGTTTAGAGGTGCTGTCGGGAGTAGTTCAGGAGGGCGAGGGAAACCTGTGCAGAGTACGTTTAGGTTTGCCTTTTTCCTAGGCTGCCGCTGCTGTTTACGCCATGGCGAAGAGAGGGGTAAAAACCTCCAGGCTGCATTAGTGCTCCCATTTCCCCCACTCCTTGAAAGTGAAGAAACTTCAGCACGTTTTCATTCATTTCAGAAACAAGTGGGTCCACGCAAAAGCCACCGCGCAGAAGCAACCACCCGGCCTTCTCTGAGAACCTGAAAAGAAGAGAGACTGCAAAAAAAAAAAAAAACTGTAATCGGAAAGGCTACTGGAGCCAGCAAAAGAGAGCAGAGTTGGGGCGCAAACAACCCTGCCATACCGCTCACGCCCCGCAGGTCCGGCCCTTGGGGGCGTGACCGACCGCTCCTTCCGGGTTGCTAGCGGAAGTGAGCGAATTTGAATCCTACGGGCCGTTGGAGGGGGCTGCTAGCTGTTGGCGTGCGGCCGCGCTACGCGAGAAGGGAAAAGTGACGCGGCCACCCTGGAATTTATGCTCCGCGCGCCTCTGTGAGTAGATGGGGAACGGGAAGAAACCGAGTATTCCAGGGAGAGAAGCGGGGCCATCGGATGGGATAGCTGGTCGGGAGGCCGGACTGCCTAGCGGGGCCTTCAGAGTACCTTTGTGGGTGTCTGCAGGGACCAGGTGTGGAAACCGCGGGAAGTCGGGGCGCTGGGCCGAATCACCCCGGCCAACGCTCCTGACGGTTGTGCATACCCAGCCAACCCTGAGCATTGAGGATTCGGAGGCCTGGCAGGCCCCTGACATCAAGGCTTGTTTATACGCTGTCTGTGGGACTCTTTCGTAATCGCAGTTTAGCGTTTCCATCAATTCGAGTCGAATGCTGAAGCTTCCGCAGTACGTGAATGTCATAGCGAAAGCGATACCACAGGTAAAAGAACCTCCCTTTATTAAAGATGGAAGGTCGGGGGCAGCTTTAAAACGAAGAGATGCTCTGTGGCTCCAAGTTCCTTCTAACAGGGTACCCCAGCACTCTGTATTACCGTGGACCGCAGGGAAGTGACAGTCTTCGAAATGCCTGGTGGGGATTTAAACTGAAACCCGAGTCTCCTTTGTATTTAAAACCCGGATATTTTTCTTTCACGGTTGACATTTTTCATGTACCGCAAAAATCCGAGACTCTTGCTCTTTTAAATTGGTCATAGTAACAGAGATGATTTGCTGCGTCTTAGTTTCCTAACAATAGGGATAAGGTTTAGTTCCACCGCCCTGCCTTTTCACCCTCTTTATTCATTGGCCAACTGAGTTAATATGGGGTCATTTGGGAAGAACTCAAATGCTTCAAGAATCAGGTTTTGCTGTTCGAATTTTCTTTTCTTTTTGGTTCATTTTAATGAACTAAGCTCTCAACAGCCCAAATAAAGTCATACCTTTTCGAATAGTTTAAATGTGGATGGTAAATGTAAACTGTGAGTATTTTAAGTGTTTGTAAGTTTTATATCCTTTCTTATTAAAAACTGTCAGACTAATTTTGTGTTGCTTTATAGGAAAGGATATTAAGTTCCTTATAGGGTTTTAACATCAGGGTATTGCACCATATAAATGTATAAATATTTTTTTAAAGTAGGACTTAATATTCAGAATAAAAACATTCCTTCATCCAGTGGTGACTCCTCCTCCTCCCCCATCCCTACCAATGAATTTTTTTGTTTTCAGTATTGGGGGGCGGGGGAAGAAAAGATTTAAATAGGCAGTGTTTTAAACATTTTTCATAACACTGCGTCAAAGACCTTAGCTTTCCTTTCCTAACTATTGTGCACACAGACATTCTGCTCATTTTATATAGGTCACCAGCAAATGCTAATCTCTTTTAGATTCATTTCTACATTCTAATTTGTTATATTTCTGTACCTGGACTCTTCATTGAGTTTTTGTTTTTTTCACCTAAATCAATGAGTTTCATGCTTTACTGTGGATACACCACCTCGAGAGTTTTGTGAACACTGACTCCTAAACTTAAAATCTGAGAGATTCTAAATCAGTAGGTGTAGAGGATGAGATAAATAATCTGCATATTTAACTGAAAGGTTAGAACATTCTACCAGAGTTTTAAAAACACTGGCTTGGTCTTTCTTAGAGAAGCAATGTACTGTACTGGTTAAGGACATGGAACTGGATTGCCTTGGTTTGAATTCCATCTTTAACCACATGATAGCTATGTGACCCCTAGGCAAACTGCAAACTCTTTTGTGCTTCAGTTCTTCAGCTGTTTAATGGAGATAAAAACTACCTTGTAGGATTATTGTGAGAAATGAGTTAATACATGTAAAGATTTTAGTGTGTGGCACATAGTTAATATAATGCATATGTCTCTTGTTATATTGAGTTGCAAAACGTTGTACAAACCATATAACATAAATAATCATTAATCTTTACAGTATCACTGAGGGATACTGTTTTCAGATAAGAAAGCAGGTTAAGAGATTCAGTAATTTGTTCTCACACAGCTAATAAGATGTTTGAAATAAGAAGGTACATTTAAAATAATTTATGTTTTATTTTAAATTAATGCTTCTTACCTCTTTGTAGTCTCCTTCCAAATATTGCTCCATAAAAATCTCTAATGACTTTTCATTGTCTACCATATATAATTGAAAATCTCAGCGTTTTTCTTGTTTTACAAAGCCCTTCAAAGTCTGGTTCCACTCTATTTCCAAGCATTATCTTCATACTTATCCACACTTTTTTCTGACCTGCTGATGTTCCAATTATTACTATGATTCTCCAGATCTGTTCTTTTACCATTTTTATGCATACTTTGCAACTGACCTTTCCATTTCCCCTTAACATTTTATGCATATGTGTTTCAAGATTTCCCCCCAGCAGAGTACTTCTTCCTCAGTGCAATTTGGTAATAAACATAGCACTAGATAATAGCTCTTTTTCTTATCATCTTTATGTTTGTATTGTGTAGTACAGATCATTGAGTGTATTTATAAATTGTGTATGTTCAATCAATACTTGTTATTTTAACAATTTAGCATAATTTTTCCATGTTAATCTAGAAAAGTTAAAAAATAAAAAGCTTTGCTTTTTATCTGATAGAATATAATTCTGTACAGTTCCATAGAGATTTTAGTAATATATGATTTGTAAACCTCACAAATATGGAAAAATAAGTATTGATATCATAATCTCAAAAGACATTTCAAGTGAGAAAAATCAAGAGCAATATTTGCTAATATTTATGGAATTCTAAATGCTTTATACATATTTTCTCACTTAATCCTCACAACCATTTTATTGTTATCCACAAATTAAGATGAAACTGAAGTATCAAAATATTTATTAGTTTTACCTTATATTTCTTATATTTGATTTCCTGGTGAAATTTTTTTTTTAATTTTAAGAGTGATATATGTTAAATATAATGAAAAAGTAACCTAATTCAAAGCATTAGGAAATTAAAAAACCGAAAAGTTTGCCTCTCCTTTTCAGTTTAAACAGTTAAGACAGTTACTTAATTTCCAGCCTACCCAATATTTTAGAGTCATCATTCTAAACACCAGTAGGTGGGGCTAGTCTAAGAAATATACAATATTAATATGCTCCCATCCAACACCTCTGCTGTAGCCAAAGCAATACAGGTATTGGAATCAGCTGCATATCTGCAGTCTAGACCATTCACATGATTTCTTCTTGAATTTTGGCCAAGCTGGAAAGGTCTTTTTATGTGTTGGGTTGACATTGGAATCAAAGAAAAATCAACACTGGGCATAGGGAGCCAATATGCAGAGACACAGAAGAAATTTGTTTCCTGAAGACTAGTTATATAAGTCATATAAACTTTAACTCTTAATTTTTTTAAATTTAAACAGATATCTTTAATAAATCCATCTGGTAATTTCATTTATAAGCAATAAAGTTCACCCATTTAAGGGTTCATTGAGTTTTAGTGAATATATTTCATTGCGTATGTATCATTGCATATATATCACAATTTTTTTTAGTCCATCCATTGATGACTATTCAGGTTACTTATAGTTTTTAGCCATTACAGATAAACCTATAATGGACATTTGTGCACAAAGAACAATACATCATCATTTTTCTTGGCCATATCATATGTACATTTGACAAAAAGTAGGTCTATATTTGGCTTTTTTTTAGGTAAAATTCACATAAAATTAACCATTTTAAAGTATAACTTAGTGACATTTAGTATATTCATAGTGTTGTAAAACTATTGCCTCTATCTAGTTCAAAAACATTTCATCATCCCAAAAGACTGCTATATTAAGCAGTCAGTGCCTGCTTCCTCATTCCTCCAATCCCTAGAAACCACAAATCTGCTTTCTGTCTCTATAGGTTTACCTATTCTAGATATTTTCTATACATGATATTATACAACATGTGACCTTTAATGTCTGCTTCTACTTGATGTTTTTGAGATTCCCTTATGTAGTAGCATATGGGTTCTGCATACTTGAATTCAACCAACCATGGATTGAAAATATTAGGGAAAAAAATGTGTCTGCTGAACATGTAGACTTTTTTTCCCTTGTCATTCCCTAAACAATACAGTATAACAAGTATTTACTTAGTTTTTACATTGTATTAGGTATTATAAAGAATCTATATATGATTTAAGGATATTGGAGGTTCTAGTAGGCTATATGCAAATACTGTACCATTTTATCTAAGACTTGAGTGTATGAGAATTTTGTTGTCTGTGGGAGGAGTTGGAAGTAAGTTTTGGAACCAGTCTCTCACACTTACTAAGGGATAATTGTACTTCATTCCTTTTATTGCCAAATAATATTCCATTGTGTGCATATACCACATTTTGTATATCCACTCATCAGTTAGTAGACAATTGGATTTTGTGGGGGAGGGGGGTAAAGGGGATTGACCCAGGGACCTTAACCACCCAGCCACATCCCCAGCCCCTTTTTATATTTTGTTTAGAGGCGGTCTTGCTGAGTTGCTTAGGGCCTTGCTAAGTTGCTGAGGCTGGCTTTGAATTCATGATCCTCCTGCCACAGCCTCCTGAGCTGCTGGGATTACAGGCATTGCCACCACTTGCCTAGTGATTGTTTCTGTGTTTGTAATATAATGATTGAAATAGTACTATTATGAACTTTTGTGTACAGTTTTTTAGGACTGTTTTCAGTTCTTTGGGGTATATACTTGGTAGAATTGCTGAGTGAAATGATAGTTACATTTAACATGTTGAGAAACTGCCATATTGTATTCCCCAGTGGTTGTGTCATTTTACATTTCTACCAGTGTATGAGGGTTCCAGTTTTTCCTTATCCTTACTAGCACTTGTTATTTTCTTTTTCTTTCATTTCTTTTATTCCCCCAACACACACTTTTTTTTTTTTTTTTTTTTTTTGACACCAGGGGTTGAACCCAGGGTCTCTAAACCTGAACCACATCCCCAGCCCATTTTGTTTTTTAATTTTTTTTTAATTTTGAGACAAGGTCTCGCTAAATTGCTTAAGGCCTTGCTAATTTGCTGAGACTGGCTTTGAGCTCGCAATCCTCCTGCCTCATCCTCCCAAGCTACTGGGATTACAGGCCTCCGCCATGGCTCCCTGCTGCACTTTGCCACATTTGTAATCCCAGTGGTTCAGGAGGCTGACGCATGAGGATCATGAGTCCCTAAGCAACTCAGACAGACCCTGTCTCTAAATAAAAAATAGAAAAAAAAAGGGCTGGGGATGTGATTCAGTGGTTAAGTGCCTCTGGGTTCAATCCCCGGTACCCTCTCCCCTCAAAAGAGTACCTACCCTAGTATGCATGAAGTGGTATGTCATTGTGGTTTTGATTTGTATAAGCCTGTGATGATGAACATTATTTCATGTGCACATTGACCATTGGAATATTTTCTTTGGAGAAGTTTTATTAAGATGTTTTGTCCACTTTTAAACTGAGTTACCTGTCTTTTTGTTGTTGAATTGTGATATTCTAGATGCTAGACCCTTATCAGGTATATGATTTCCAAATATTTTATCCTATTCTGTGAATTGTCTTTTCATTCTCTTGATGGTGCTCTTTGATGCACAGAAGTTTTGCTTTTGATGAAATTGATTTATTTTCTTTTTGCTTGTGCTTTTGATGTCATATCAGAAACTGTTGCCAAATCCAAGGTCATAAAGAGATTCCCCTATATTATATTATAGTTTGGGTTTTTTGTTTGTTTTGTTTGTTTGTTTTGGTACCCAGGATTGAACTCAGGGGCACTGGACCACTGAGCCACATCCCCATCCCTATTTTATGTTTTATTTAGAGACAGGTCTCACTGAATTGCTTAGCGCCTCACGGTTGCTGAGGCTGGCTTTGAACTCACGATTCCCCTGTCTCAGCCTCCCAATGTGCTGGGATTACAGGGGAGCGCCACGGCACCTGGCTTATAGTTTGGGTTTTTACATTTAAATCTTTGATCCATTTTGAGTTAACTTTTTTGTATATGGTGTGAGGTAGGGATCTGACTTCATTTCTTTTTATGTGGCTTTCCAGTTGTCCACACCATTTGTTGAAAAGACTATTCTTTCACCTTTGAATGGTCTTGGCACCTTTATGGAAAATCAATTGACAATAAATGTATGGGTTTATTTCTAGGCTCTTCTTTTCCATTGATTTTTGTCTGTTTTTATGCCAGCACCATATCATTTTAATCACTGTAGTTTTATAGTAAGTTTTGAAATTGCAAAGTGTGACTTTCAACATTTTTAGGGGGTAGTTGTTTTGACTATTCAGGGTTCTTTATGATTCTGTATAAATTTTAGGATTAGTTATACCATTCCTGCAAAAAAAGTTTTGGGAATTTGATTGGAATTAAACAATCTGTAGATTGCTTTGTGGAATATTTTCATCTTAATATAAAGTCTTCCAACCCATGAACACAGAATCTTTTCATTTTTTTTTTTAGGATTCTTTAATTTCTTTTAGCACTGTTTATAGGTTTTAGTGCACAAGTCTTGCTTGCACCTCCTTGGTTTAATTTATTACTAAGTAATTTTTTATGCTATTGTAAATTAAATTGTTTTAATTTCCTTTCTGGATTGTTCATTCTACTATATAGAAATACAACTGACTTTTGTGTATTGATCTTGTAGTCTGTTACTTTGCTGTATTAACACTTAACAGGTTTTTTTTTAATTCTTTAGAATTTTTCTATATATAAGATCGTATCTTCTCTGAATAGTTACTTCTTGCTTTCAATTTGGGTGCATCTTATTTCAAGCTAGGTGGAAAGCTTTCAGTCTTTCATCATTCAGTATTTTAGTAGTTTTTCCCCATAGATGACCTTTATCATGCTGAGGAAGTTCCCTTCTGTTCCTAAATTGAGTCTTTTTTATCATGAAAGAGTATTAGAATTTGTCACATGCCATTTCTACATCACCAGAAAATTGAGATGAGCATTTGACTTTTTTAATCTGTTGATACTACTGTATATTGATATCATACTGATTGATTTTTGTATGTTAAACTGCTTTTGCATTCCTGGGGTAGATCCCAATTGATCATGGTTGATAATTCTCTTAATAAGGATTGAATTCACTAGTATTTTGTTAAGGATTTTTGCATCTACATCCATAGGGGCATTGGTCTGTAGTTTTATGTCTTTATGTGACTTTGTATTAGGGTATTGCTGACTTTATAAAATGAGTTAAGACATATTCCCTCCTCTTCTATTTTTTCTTTTAGAAGAGTTTAAAAGAGATTAGTGTTAATCCTATGATGTAGGTTTGCTGAAATTTTCTTTTTGTTAGTTTATCTGACTTGTTTAACTTGTTAATTATTTAATAGAATACAGCTATTCATAGTAATCTCTTATCCTTTTTTTTGCTTCTGTTAGGTCTGTAGCAATGTCTCCCTTTCAGTTCTGATTTTAGTAATTTAAGTCTTTTTTTGTTTCTTGGTCAGTATAGCTAAAGTTTTGTGAATTTGGGGAACTTATTCAAATACCTTTTATTTACTTTTTTTCCTATTTATTACATTATCTACACTCTGATCCTTACTTTTTGCCTTCCTTCTACTAACTTTGGGCTTAGTTTGCTCTTTTTCTGGTTCCTTCAGTTACAAAGTTAGGTTTATTGTTTTGTACCCCCCCACCCCTCCAGTACTGGGGATTGAACCCAGGGGCACCTTACCACAGAGCCATGTCCCCAACCCCTTTTAGTTTTGATTTTCAGACAGAGTTTTGCTTAGTTACACAGACTCACCTTGAGTTTGATATCATTCTTCCCCAGCCTCCCAAATCACTGGGATTACAGATGTGTGCCACTGTGCCCAGCTTGGGTTTTCTTTTTTAATGTAGGCATGTGTTTTTGCTACAAACCTTAAGTTTTAATATATTGTGTTTTTGTTTTCATTTTATCTGTTTTCTGATTTCCCTTGTGATTCTTCTTTGACCTTTTGTCTAAATAAGATTGTGTTACTTAATCTCCAAATTTGTGAAGTTTTCCAGTTTCCCTTCTGTTACTGATTTCCAGTGTCATTCCATGTGGTTGAAGAAGATACTATGTGGGATTTCAGTCTTTTAAAATTTACTGATTTTTTTTTTTTGTGATCTGACATATAGTCTATCCATGGAGAATGTTCATGTTCACTTGAGAAGAATGTGTTGTATTCTTTTGTTGGATGGAGTGAATGTTGTATATATCTGTTAAGTCTAAAATGATTTCTCCATTTCTGTCAATTTTTGGCTTGTACATTTTGGAGTTCTTATTGGGTGAATGTTGTTTATATTGTTATATCTTTTTGATGGATTGAACTTTAATCAGTTTTTAATGTCATTCTTTGGATCTTATAACAATCTTTGATTTATAATTTATTTTGTCAAAGTATAACCACTAAGTTCATATTTGGATTCTATTTATAAGGAATATCTTATTTCATCCTTTAACTTTCAACTATTTGTGTCTTTGAATCTAAAGTGAGACTCTAATAGAAAACATGTAAGGATGAGTCCCCTTTTTTTTGTTCCATTCTGTCAATCTCCACCGCGTCCTTTTTTTTGTTCATTCTGTCAATCTCCACCATTTAGAGAGTAATTATTTTATTAAAGTAATACCGATAAGGAGAAATTCCTGTCATTTTCTGTTTGTTTTCTCTGTTTCATATCTCTTTCTCATTTGCTCCATTACTGCCTTTTGTTTAATTGATTTTTATAGTGTGATTTTGATTTCTTTCTCATTGCCTTTTCTGCATGTTTTTTTAGTTATGTTCTTAGTGGTTATCTTGAGGATTACAATTAATAAATACAATTAATAAGACAAATTAATGCAAAAATATCTTAATTTTATAACAACATAGTTTGATTAATACCCACTTAGCTTTTATAGTGTATCAAAAATATGCTCCAATATGAACCATCCTTCCCCTTTTATGTTGTTATTGTGATATATTACATCTTTATGCATTTTGTGCCTATTTTGTTTATATATAAGGTACCCTTAGTTTGTACATAATGTTCCCAGTAGCACGCTTTATAATTATTTTTATCCATTTTTATTTTTAGTCATATAGGAAAAAGGAGGAATTACATACCAAAAATGTAATATTTTTGGCTTTTATGTTTACTTCTTTTTTCTTTTTTAAATTTTTTTTAGCTGTAGATGGGACACATTACCTTTATTTTATTTATTTTTATGTGGTGCTGAGGATCGAACCCAGTGTCTCATGCATACTAGGCAAGCGCTCTGCCACTGAACTACAAGCCCAGCCTTTATGCTTACTTCTTTAGTTACCTTTACTAATGTTTTTATTTCAGCATATGACTTAGAGTTACCATCTAATGCCATCATCATCTATAGTAGGCAGATCTGCTAATAGTAAAATCTCTCAACTTTTGTCAATGTCTTGATTTTTTTTTTGTTTTTTTCTTACTTTTTCCTTAAATATTTTCATTTTCTTTAAAATTAATTTAAAAACTTTTTTAAAAAATAAGATTCAACCGGGTGTGGTAGTGCATGCCTGTAATCCCAGCACTTTGGGAGGCTGAGACAGGGGAATCATGAGTTCAAAGACAGCCTCAGCAATGGCGAGGCGCTAAATAACTCAGTGAGACTCTCTCTCTACATAAAACACAAAATAGGGCTGGGGATGTGGCTCAGTGATCGAGTATCCCTGAGGTCAATCCCTGGTACCAAAAAAAAAAAAAGTAATATTCATTAGAAAAGTAATACAAATTCATGATGGAAAAAAATTGAAACTGTTCAAAAGAATACACAAGAAAAAGTCTCTCTCCCACCCCAGACCCTGGGTCTTCTGATTATCTGCAGAAACAATCACTTTACCTCCTGGATGACTTTCTACACAATACAAGCTTTAAAAAAAAACCTTTTTATTAATGTATAATATCAATACCAAATATGTTTATTTACAAAATAAGTCATGTTCATTGTAAAACATTTCAAACTATACCAAAATTTATAAAGAGAAGCCCTACCCGATCTCCTCCGCAGAGAAAAACCACACTACTAACAATAAGAGATCTGGAAACCTTGTCATTCTTAAACTTAGAAACCTTAGATACTTGCTGAACTCCTTTACTCTTCTCTTCATTAATTCTGTCTTCCACTTTGCATATAAGAATCCTAACAGGTAAGTGGTAGAATCCCATTTTACATCTGAGGAATTTGAGGCTCAGAGAGGAGTGGCCTGTTCACTGATACAGGCAGAGCCAGGAATGTTTGTGAACTAAGCTTGGATTCTTTTTCCCTTGTTCCTTTGCCTGGTTCATATTCAGAATCTTCAGGGTTTAGTTGCTGTGTCAAATGAGGTAGCAGATAAATTCTCTTATTAGAATTCATAATAATTCTCATTTTTTGAGAAAAGAGAGGATTTGATCTTCTCAGAGCTATGCCTGAACATCCTTTTATTGCCTAAGCCCTCACCCATGGTGAAAAGGTTGAGTGGAGTGATGATAAAGAGCCTGACTTGGTCAGTAGAAGTGGGGCAAGGATTGGAATGAGATCTTGCCCACTGAGGCATAGTTAAAACCAGGCAGAAAATGTTCAAGTGATGGAAGCCATTGTATTATTATTATCCAATTATCTAATTATCCAGTGCAAGGAGATTCATGTAGTTCAACCACCTGGTGGAATCAGCAAGAGGAATTGCCAGAAGGAATTCCCATATTCTTCAAACATCTATGATCAAGCATACCACTACGCCTTTGCACATAGTCTGCTTAGAATGCCTTTCTACCATATCTTCTTAGCATAGTTATCATTTACAATCAAGTTACAATGTCATCTCCTTTATGAAGCCAGCCACTCTCTCTGTATAGAATTTACCACACTGTTTATATGAAATATTTGTTTACTCGCTTGCCTCCCACAAGAGTGTTTTGAACTGATCTCTATTTTTGAAGCATAGTTTTGCTGCATATAGAACACTTTATTTACAGGTTGGTTTCGTTTCTTTATTTTTCACTTCTTTGCATATTTCATTCCATTACCTCCTGGAACTCCTGGTTTCTCATCAGAAATTAGCAAATGATCTTATTAAGGATTCTTTGTATGCGATCAGTCACGTCTCTTGCTACTTTCAAGATTCTCTTTTTGTGTTTACTTTTTTCCCTTTGTCTTTATTGTGTCTAGTTGTGGATCACCTAGAGTTTGTCCTGATTGGATATCCTTGAGCTTCTTGAAAATGTGTAGATTGAGGCCTTACATCAAATCTAGGAAGTTTGAAATCATTATTTCTTCAAATATTCTGTCTGCTCCTCTCTCTCCTGTTCTTGGACTGCTGTTAAGCATACGTTCCATTAAGCATACTGTGATAGTGTCTTACCATCTCTTAAGTTCTGTACATATTTCTTTTCTAAGTAATCTCAATTAACTTATCAAATGTGCTATTAAATGCCTATAGTACATTTTCCATTTCAAATATTTTACTTTTTAGCTGCAGAATTTCTGTTTGCTTTATTTCTGTCATTTCTGTCTTTTGTTGTTGTTCTCTGAGACATTTTTAATTAACACAGTTTTTCTGTTTCTGAAGGGGTACAGACCTCCCTAACCAAAGCTCCTGGCTCTGATTTTTTTGGAGGGGGTAAGGGGGATGCTGGGAATTGAACTCAGGGGCACTTGACCACTGAGTTGCTTGGCACCTTGCTGTTGCTGAGCCTGGCTTTGAACTCGTGATCCTCCTGTCTCAGCCTCCCGAGCTGCTGGGATTATAGGTGTGCAACCATTTTTGTTAATGTCCCTTATTGAGTTTTGACAATTTTTTCCAAAAGATATATTCAAGTCCTTTTACAGCTTATGATTTTCAAATACTTTCAGTCTGAAGCTTGTCTTATTCTCTTAACAGTGTTCCATGATGAGCAAAAAATACTAATATTTAAGTGTCTGTTCAAATCTTTTGTCCATTTTGTTTAATTGTGATATCTTTTTATTGACTTGTGTTGTTGTTATTATGTTTTGCAAATGTGTTCTTCCAAGTGTCTTGTTTTGTATTTTTTGCCAGTGTCTTTTGATTTAAAAATTTTTAATTTTGACATTTAGTTCATCAATTTTATTATTGTTATTTTTATGGTTCATAGTATGTCTTACATAAGGAATCATTGTCAAACACAGGATCATAAAGGTATTTCCATTTCTTTTTTTTAGAAATTTTGTGTGTGTGGGTGTGTAATTCATTTTTTGAATTACATTCAGTATGTAGAGTCAGTGTTTATTTTTCCCCCAAATATTCATTTATTTCAGTACTATTTATTGAATAAACTATGATTTGCACAATTATTGTGATATCTTTGTTGGAAAGCAATTGTCTGGATCTATTTCTGGTCTTTTAAATTATGTTCTATTATAATCTGCCTGTATAATCTTGTCTTAATTGACCTAACTGTGCCAGAAATCATGGATCACATAGTCCAAGACCTCTGACTTTGTTCTTTTCAAAAAATATTTTTTGCAAACTTAACACCAAAACAATAAATAACCCAATCAGTAAACGGGCAAAGGAACTGAACAGACACTTCACAGAAAAGAAATACAATTGGTCAACAAATATGAAAAAATGTTCAACATCACTAGCAATTAGAAAAATGCAAATTAAAACTACACTGAGATTCCATCTCACTCCAGTCATAATGGCACTTACCAAGAATAAAAGTAACAAATGTTAGTGAGGGTATGGGGAAGAGGATACACTCATACATTGCTGGTAGGACTGCAAATTGGTGAAGCCACTTTGGAAAGCAGTATGAATATTTCTCAGAAAACTTGGAATGGAGCCACCATTTGACCCAGTTATTCCACTCCTTGGCTTATACCCAGAGAACTTAAAATCAGTGTACTATAGTGATACAGCCACATCAATGTTTATAGCAGCTCAATCCACAATAGTTAAGCTACAGAACCAACCTAGGAGCCCTTCAACAGATGAATGGATAAAGAAAATGTGGTATCTATACACAATGGAATATTACTCAGCTATAAAGAAGAATGAAATTGTGGCATTTGCTGGTAAATGGATGGAACTGTAGAATATCATGCTAAGTGAAATAAGCCAGTCCCAAAAAACCAAAGGCCAAATGTTCTCTCTGATATGTGGATGCTAACCCATAACAAGCTGTAGAGTAGGGTAGGGAAGGGAAGTATAGACGTTCATTGGATTAGACAAAGGAGAATGAAGGGAAGGGAGTAGGGATGGGAATAGAAAAGACAGCAGAATGAGTTATACATAGCTTTCCTGTGTTCATATATGAATATACAACCAGTGTAACTCCACACCATGTACAACCACAAGAATGGGAAGTTATATTCCATGTATGTATAATATGTCAAAATACATTCTACTGTCATGTATAACTAAAAAACATGAAAAATTTTTTAAAATATTTTTTTGCTATAGGGACTTTGCATTTTGTATATGTGATAGAATTAAAGTGTCAGTTTCTACAAAAAAAAATACCTTTTGATTGGTATCGCGTTAAATTTTGACCTCTTAACAATATTGAATCTATCAGCATTGTTTATCTATTCATTTATGTAGGTCATCTTTAATTTCTCTTCATGGAATATTATAGCTTTTTGGAGTATAATCTCTATGTTTTCTACCAAATTTCTTCCTCTTGTGAGTAGAATTTTTCTTTAATTTTATTTTCTGATATTTTGTTGCTCATACACAGAAAGACTGTTAAGTTTTATATATTGCTTCATTTCATTAGAACTTGCTAAATTCACTTACTCTAGTAAACTGTTTTCTAGGATTTTCAGCCTACATGCATAATCATGGGTGAAAGTACTTTTATTTCAACTTTCCTAATTTTGTATTTCTTTTTTTTTAACTTGGAGTATAATGTTTTAATTGATTAAAGTGAACATTTGTAGATTCTCTGTAGGATTGAGAGAACGTTCTATCCATAGTTTGCTTTCCAGTTTTATCATGATTTGGATGCTGATGCTTGTCATTTTTTTTTCTTTTCTTTTCTTTTTTTTTTTTTTGACATCTTTTGAGATTGTCTTGCAGTACAGTGTTGAAGTGGTTAGAGTTAACATTTGTAGGTGCCCTTTCTTAGATCGGAAAGTTTTTTTTTCTATTCCTGATTCGCTTTATAGTTTTATCATGATTATTAAAATTTGTCAAATACTCTGCATCTGTTGAGATAATTTGTATGTTTTTCTTCTTTATTCTGTTAACATTATGTATTGCTTTAATTCTTAAATTTATCCAACCTTGCATTCTTGATAAGCCCAGATAAGCTCTTATCCTTTTAATTGTTTCAATTAAAAAGTGGTGAATACCAATGATTAACTAATTATGCCATGAATAGTCTGCTAGACATTTTATGTTTTATTTCAAAGTCTTACAGCAACCCTCAATTAACTATTTTCCTAATTTGAGAGATGGCAAAATTGACAATAAGTGAGATCTCAAGGAAGAATATGTAGAACATGTAAGTCTGAATGCCACTTCGAAACTAACAGATTTCACCCTCTACCATTGAAACTTCTCTCGTTTCTATCTTTGCTCTTGCTATGAACCAAAGTAACTAGCACATATTTTAAGAGTATCTCTTATCTCTGAATTTGTAAGGGCAATAAAATGTATTAACTTCATAGCTGGAGGTAGACTGGGTGTATATAATAGGATTCTCCAGAGAAACAATAGGAGGTAAGTGTTCGCAAGTGTGTGTGTACAGAGAGAGAACAATTGTTATAGGGTATTGACTCATTATTAGGGAATCTAAGAAATTCTGTGACCTGTTGTCTGCAAGCTGAGGAACAAGAAAGCTAGCAGTGTAGTTTGAAATGTTGAGTAGAAGAGCCATTGGTGAAGTAGATTCCAGTACTGGGCTGAAGGCCTCAAAATGAGGAGTAGAGAGCCAGGGGTAGAAGATGAGTGTTCTGGCTCCAACAGTTAGACAGAGAAGGAACCCAACCTTCTTCTGCCTTTTGGTTCTTTTTTTCTTTTTCTTTTTCTTTTTGTGGGGGATACTGGGGATTGAACTCAGGGGCACTCAACCATTGAGCCACATCCCCAGCCCTATTTTGTATTTTATTTAGAGACAGGGTCTGAGTTGCTTAGCACTTCGCTTTTGTCTCCAGGCTTAGCCTCTCAAGCTGCTGGGATTTCAGGTGTGCGCTACTGTGCCTGGCTGCCTTTTGGTTCTTATCAGGCCCTCGGTAGACTAGATTTTCCCACCCAACATTAAAGAAAGCCTCTACATTACTTAGTCCCCAAATTCAATCACTGACCTCTCAGAAACACCCACACAGGCACACCCAGAAATAATGTTTAATAGCTGTCTGGGCATCTTGTGACCCAGTCCAGTTGACACATAAAATTAACTATCACACTAGGTTACTTAGTCCTAATCTTGAAATTTGGGGGGAATCTGTTTTATTTTTCCCTCGCCTTCCCATCTTTCTCTTGGTGCTGGGAATTGAACCCAGGGCCTCGGTGGTGCCAGGCACATACATTCTATTACTGAGCTATACATATCCCAACCTTGTTCTGTTTTACTTTTAATTCAGCTATTTTAAAATCTCTTAAAATTTTTGAAATAATTTCTAAAGTTATATAAGAGTTTCAAGACGGGTACATAGTTTCAAGAACTGCACATATATACCCTTTCCCAGATTAACAGTTTTAGTATTTTGCCACATTCACCTTTTCCTTCTGTAGTATTACACCTCTATGTATAATTTTCCTTTTTTGGTCCATTTGAGAGTAGGTTGCATACTTCTTGTTCCTTTATCCCTAAATACTTCTGTAGGTTTGTTCTAAGTACAGAGGTATACTCTTAAATAAAATGTAGATATCAAATTCAGAAAATTTATCATGCAGTACTTTGAACTACTGCATATTCAGTTTTTGTTAATTGTCTCAATGATGTCCTTAGAGCAGTTTTATTCCCAAGCACATCAAATAATGTTTCACATAGAGTAATTAAGTTGAACCTTTCTAATTAATGATTTAAATCATTCCTTTAGAAATATTTATGTTTTGAAATGCTAGGTTAAAAAGTCAAATAATTTCTCTTTCATCAAGTGTCTGACTCTACTGTGTTGAGGGGTTTTTTTTGTTTGTTTGTTTGTTTTGGTATGCTCAGTATAACCTTTTATTTCAGCTTTGCTATTATCAGTTGGATTAGAACTTCAGGAAATGTTGAATGGGCAAGACCTGATGTTTGTTTATTCAAATGCTAACCAGGTGGAAGAGAGAGAATTTGAATTCGGGTGCCCCACAAAATTACTCTCCAGTTGTTAGGCTGCAGTCATTTGAAGGCTTGACTGGGGCTGAAGGTTTGTTTTCAAGATGTCTCACTCATCTTAGGTTGAGGGTCGAGGGGCCTGTTTCTTCCTGAATGGGCCATTTCATGGAACATTTTGAAAGCTCTTGTGATAACTACAACTAGCTTCCTTTACAGTTTATGATTCATGATAGAGAGATCAAAGAGGAAGTCACAGTGCCATTTATGACACAGTCACCCATCGTCATTTTTGTCATAGACTTTTTGGTGGAAGCAGGGTACCAAGCACTAAGTCATTGACAAGCAAGGCAAGAGGTATCGGGCTCTACCTACTGAAGGAGTATCAGTCTATATCACTGACCGAGTAGAGGTAAGCAATGGAAGAAATATAGAATATCTTTTGACAGTGACTTCCTAGAACTTCATTAAAATGTTTATGATTTCCCAAGGAAGGTAACAGTTTGACATTATTTCTAAGCCCCAGACTATTACTAACACTTGGACTATTATTGAGATGTATACTTCTATACCATTGCTGTACTCATTCTACTTAGGAAGTCTTAAATTCATGTACCTCAAGGAAAACACCTAAAACAAATTATAAAATTCAACATTTTTGCTGAAGTTTTGTTTTGGAAACTTGTTTGAAATAAAGTGATTCTTAATCAGGACTTAGAAACAAGTTGTTTATTTCAGAAGGTGGGAATTGGGAAGAAGGCTCATGTGAACTGATCAAAAGTAAAAATTACAGAATGTCTTTAAAATATCCAGCTTTTGGGGGGTAACTTCATTTTGTTATAATTTCAAATGAGAAAATCATAAGAATAGTATAAGGAACTCTTATATACTCTTTCTCTTGATTCACCAGTTGTTTTCTGCCATTTGCTTTATTGTCTTGCCTGAGCCCAATCAACTTAAAACCGCTATGGGTAAACCTATAGTTGAGAAAATTAGGTTTCAGACCAGAGAAACCATAGGGCTTTTCACCAAAAAAAAAAAAAAAAAAAAAAAAAAGGCATCCGTACAGGGTTTTGGAGGAGAGGGTGCATTAACATTTAGGTGAAATATAAATGAAGCAGGGGGCTGGCGTTGTGGCTGAGTGGTAGAGCGCTTGCCTAGCACATGTAAGGCACTGGCTTGATCCTCAGCACCACATAAAAATAAATAAAATAAAGGTATTGTGCCCGTCTACAACTAAAAAGTATATGAATGAAGCAGTGTTTTGATAGGCTCAAAGCAAAGCCAGGGCTATGTTTAAAGGAGTCAACATCAGATGTGGACTACAGAGTGGACCCAGTCTTGTTTCCTTGAAATCTACAAAATGATGTTTTCCCAAAGCCCTAATATAAAATTCTATACTTCTGTTGGAAAGTAAGCTTTCTTCTCTGTATCAAAGTTGGTTAGACCTTCCCAACAAAGAGTATTTTAGAAATTTTTCTTATTTTGCATTCCAGTCATTTTCCTAACCACACCATTGCTCTGATATTTTTCATAATAGAATTGCTTTGCCTGTCCTAGAACTTTATATGAATGGAATCAAATGTATTTAAATAGTGTGTAGTTTCTTTTGCTCAGCATAATGGCTATGAGATTCATCTGTTGCATCTTTTCATTGCTGAGTAGTAGATTGTGATTCTCAATAACTGACCAGTTAGGGAAGTCTATAGTCAAATGACCAGTTAGGGCAGTCTATAGTCATTGTATAAGCATGTATAAACACCAAAAGTACCATCATCTACCCGTAGAATAACACTAGGGCATGTCAAAAAGAAAAAAATCCAAGAGACAAAGGAATAGTTCTTTAATCCTTTAATAATTGTGGAGAAGACTAAGAAAGATAGGCTAGACCTATTTACTAAGCCTGCCTAAAATTGGACTCTGTTTTATGACTTTTCTTAAGAAATAGCAATCTTGATGGCATAGAAGTTGAATTTTTTTAAAGGAAAAAACAAAATATTGAAATCTTGGGGTCAGTATGATTTTAAGAGTTGGACTATGTCTGTTTATGAAAGCACAAAAGCATTATATAAGAAATTCATATTTAAATTCAGAACAGTTCTTATAGTAAGTATGAAATCTGAAGTCTAAATTGTAAGACAGAATGATATTAGTTTATTTTCATGCATAGCAGCACATTATACCTGTAGCCACTCAGTCATGGGTTGGTCTATTTCCACTGACGAGCTCTGTGAACTTTGACAGATATTTATCTTTCCATGCATTGGTTTTGCAACTATAAAATGAGATGTATTTGCCTAGTAGCATTAATGTTTATTCTTTTTTTAAAACCTTTATTTTATTTATTTATGTATTCTGTATGGTGCTGAGGATCAAACCCAGTGCCTCACGCGTGAGAGGCAAGTGCTCTACCACTGAGCCACAACCCCAGCCCATACTGTTTATTCTTTTTCATATAAATTTCAAGAACTTGTGCATACCTTATTATACTTAAATCTCCTAACAGAACTTCAAGTAAGCTGTATATATGCCTCTGATAAAGTCAAACTAATGTTATTAAGATGTCTTCTTCCTGCCTTTGATCTTTTAGGAAAATGTTGTATTTCAGTAATTGTAACTAGTTTTATTTGCGTAACTGGAGAGTGAAGAGACAGGAACAGATCGATTTCTTTTAGTATTTGAGCAGTTGAACCCTGCTACACTACAGAATGTAATGAGGCAGTCAGATGCTCACAGCTCTATATTGAATACCTTGAATGCAACAGCCACAGGTATAAATTTAATAAAAGGATTGTTTTATAGGCTACTCAAATATGAACTGATGATGTGATTTTTCTAAACAGTCAAGAATTCTTGGTAAAATTTTGAACAGAAATTAAATAACAAATTTATGTGGAAATTACAATCTGCAAATACTGATTTAGTCCTAACAGCAAGGGAAAAAAAAAAAAAGACTTGCTATTTATGTACAACATGGACTTAGGCTCTAGGTTATTTGAAATTAGAAAATCTAGACCATTTGTTGTAGAGGACTTCTTGGTGTACTGGAAAATGTCCTGTAGTCCTGGCCTCTTTCCACTAAATATCAATAGTCATCAAAAGTGTTTTGATGGGGCTGGGATTGTAGCTCAGTGGTAGAGCACTTGCCTTGCATGCATGAGGCACTGGGTTCGATCCTCAGCACCACATAAAAATAAATAAAGATATTGTGTCCATCTACAACTAAAAAAGTATTTTAAAAAAAGTGTTTTGATAACTAAACATTCCCTCCAATTAAAAACAGTCCTCAGACTCTGTCATCCTTGCTTATAACTCTTATTTGGGTAAAGGTGAAGAAACTAAGTACTATCCCTGAGTAAGAAATGATTATGTGACGCATTCATAATCGTGTACTGACTAAATTTAATTTAAATGATTAACTTGAGACTTTAAAAATTAAGAGAGGTATATGTTCTTATTTTTCCTAGTAAAATGAATGAAAATAAACCTGGCGACTCACAGACTCTTGGTAAGTAACTATATTTAAAACATTTCCATTACAGTAAATCTTTTTAGAATACTGCCCAAATCAATAGGAATAATTTTTCTGATGCATGCTTACTTTATATGTCCATGTACTAAAGTATAGCATTAAGAGTATTCATTTTCACAAACAAATCTATCAGAGAACAATTTTTTCACCAAATTTTGTTTTCTGTATGTTTCTTTCCTTTAAGTATCTGGAAGTTAAAACCATGAGAAATGAGGAATCTAAATTGTTACTGTATACTCTTCTGCCACTATTTCTTCCTGATCCAGTTTTTTAGATTTTTAAAAAATTTCCTCTAAAAATATTACTTATGTTTCTGTATCTCGACCATCAATTTTAGAGAGTATCTGTTGACTCTACCTTATTTGGGATAGGGAAATTGGTTCCTACACTTCACGGTACTCTCTTCCTTGCTTCTGCCTCCAGCCTTCTATCAGCTGTGCTAATAGTTGTGAAATTTTAAAATAATTTATGTACCACCTTCATGCATTTGCCAAATGCAAATTCACCCTTACTCTTTCTTGCTTGATTTTCCCCAAGATTAACTCATTTTCACTTATATGAATATGTTTAAGGAGGAAGCTTCTGTTATAAATGGAAGCCAGTATCATTTGCTATTGTAGAAGATAATCTTAATGATAAATATGATAAAATCAGAACAATTTTATTGAATTTTAAACATTGAAAAACCTCAAGTACAAATACATGCAAAAGTGATTTTCTAATAAAGATGTGTTCCTGAGCTGTGTGCCATTTTACATGCCTGTAAATCCCAGCAGCTCGGGAGGCAAAGGCAGGAGGATTGCTAGTTCAAAGCCAGCCTCAACAACTTAGTGCTTACTTAATGTAACACTAAGCAACTTATTGAGACCCTGTCTCTAACTAAAATACAAAAAAAGATGGGGGATGTGGTTCGGTGGTTAAGTGCCCCTGAATTCAATCTCTGGTAACAAAACAAAAAAAAGCATGTCTAAAACCTAGTCTATTCTGCATCCAAGGCCCTCCATACTGGGAGAAAGGAGGCAAGAGAAAATGGAAATCCACAATAGCAGATGCACCTCAATTTAGGGTTTGTGAGGAGGACTCTCCCCTTCTATGGTCTCTGCTCAGGAGGATTCTTCGTTTTTCGTGGTCTCTACTAATTCTCTGTATTTCTCTTCCTCTTAATAGCAGCCTGTAGTTACTAGGAATAGAGGAGTTAACAGGGGAGCTGCTAGTGTGTAAGATGTCCAGTATGAACAAATGATAGTTTGCTGGTGTTAATATGGACAAGTCCTTTGTACGGAGAGGAAGGGAACAAGGGACCGGGAGGGGCTCTAAGTTATGACTTATTAAACTAGAATGAAAGAGAGCAATAGTGAGGATATTTCACATCATTAAATATTAGCTGGTACTGTTTCTTTCAAGTGTTAGGATCTATTTTATGAATAGCCTGTTAAAATAGTACTTTTCAATGCATCCGTTCTTGATTACACATATTTATTAAGGTAAATAACACTAGCTGCAATAATAGGTATACTCTGAAATCTTAATGGTTTAACACAATAAAAGTTTATTACTTTGTAAGGTTACAGTCCAATATGGATTGGTTAGGAAAGATGGAAGGTTATGCTTCATTTTTAATTTAAACTCCATCTTATATGGATCCGCTGCCTTGAGATATTCAGCCTCGCCTCTTTAGCTATTGCTAGTCTACTTGTTTCATTGTTATATTAAAAGAATTTTAATAATTATATAAGCATATGAGATAAACATGAGACAGAAAAAGACTAGTAATTATAGCACTGACATTCACTTCTTTCTGTGTGCCACACTCTTTTAATATATGTGTGTTTTTTCATTTAATCCTCATTAAGGAAGGACACAACATAGTTTGAGATAGGTATTATTGCCTTTTTTTATGATGCCAGGGATTGAACCCAGAGACACTTAAGCACTGAGCCACATCCCTAGCCCTTTTTTATATTTTTTTATTTAGAGAAAGGGTCTTGCTGAGTTGCTTAGGGTCTCGCTAAGTTGCTGAACTCACAATCCTCCTGCCTCAGCCTCCCGAACCGCTGGGATTACAGGCATGCGCCACCACACCCAGCTGTTGTCATCATTTTTAAGATGAAGAAATGGAGTCATAAAGTACTGTAGTGAAATATGACAGGCACAGAAAGATAATATTGAATGATCTCATTTGAATGTGGAATATGAAAAAGTAGAACTCACCACAGCAGAGAGTAGAATGTTAGTTACCAGTGGCTGGGGTTGGTGGGGTAAGATAGCAATTGGAAAGATGCTGGTCAAATGATACAAAATTTCAGTTAGGTTGATTTGAGCCCCCACCTTTGATGCTGAGTATCAAACTCAGTACCTCATGAATGATAGGCAAGCGCCCTACCACTGAACTACAACCCCAGTCCCCAAAATATCAATTAGATGGGAGAAATACGTTAACAAATCTACTGTACAACATGGTGAATATAGTTAATAACAGTGTATGGGATACTTGGAAATTTATAAGTAAGTAGATTTTAAGTATTCTGACCACAAATACATGGTAAGTATGTTAAACTAATGCATGTGATGATTATCCATTCCACAATGTGTATATTTCAAAACATCATTTTGTATACCTAAATATATATAATGGGGGAGGGGGGTGTGAAGCCAAGTCTTAATTTAGATCTCTGACTTCTCAAGTTTTCTTCGTGTGTGTGTGTGTGTGTGTGTGTGTGTATGTGTGTGTGTGTACATAACAAAATTCACCATTTGAACTATTTTAAAGGGTACATTTTCTTTTATTTTATTTTGGGTACTGGGGGTTGAACCTAGGGGCACTCAACCACTGAGCCATATCCCCAGCTCTTTCTCTTTTATATTTTATTTAGACAGGGTCTCACTAAGTGGCTGAGGCTGGCTTTGAACTTTCAGTCCTCTTGCCTCAGCCTCCGAGCAGCTAGGATTACAGGCGTGCACCACCACACCCAGCTAAAAGGAACATTTTAGTTAGTTCGCAAGGCTGTGAAACCATCACCATGATCTAGATCACCTACAAAGGAGACTACTCATTAGGTAGTCACTTCTCATTTTCCCTGACCTCAACCCCAGGTAACACTAACCTGCTTTTTGTCTATCTCTAGATTTATCTATTTTGGTAATGTAACAGATTATGTAGATGAAATCACATATGACATTTTGTGCATGATTTCTTTCACTTAATGTCATTTATTGGTTTATCAATGATGTTGTATTTATCAGAACCTCTTTCCTTTTAATTGCAGAATAATATTCTGTTGTATGGAAATACCATAGTTTTGTTTGTTTCTACTTTGGCTATTATGAAAATTACTGCTGTGTACATTAGTGCACAAGTATTCACTTGGACATCTGTGTTCAGTTCTTTGACTTACATGCCCACGAATGGAATTGCTATGTCATGTGGTAACTTTCTGACATTTTGATTATAGCTATCCTCATGAGTGTTAGATGTTATTTTACTGTGATTTGGATTTGGATTTGTCTATTGACTGACCAGTGATATGAAGTATCTTTTAATGTGCTTAGCGATTATTTGTGTCTTCTTTGGAGAAATAAGGGATGAGGTCCTTTGCCAATTTTAAAATTGGGTTGTTTGTGGTTTTATTATTGAGTTGTAAGAGTTTCTTACGCATTCTGGATACTCCCATAACAAATATTTTTCAAATATGTTCTCCCATTTTATAGAGTGGTTTTTCACTCTCTTGATAAGGACACAAAAGTTTTAAATTTTGATGAAGTCTAATTTATCTAGGTTTTTGTTTTGTTTTGTTACTTTTGCTTTTCGTGTCATGTGAATTATAAGGAACTATTGCCAAATCCAAGGTCATGAAGATTTACCCCTATCTTTTCTAAGAATCTTATATTTTTGGCCCTTACGTTTAGGTCCTTGGTCTGTATTGACATGTTTAGATATGGCAGAAGGTAGGAGTTCAACTTTATTATTCTGCACATGGCTGTGTACTTGTTCCAGCACCATTTACTGAAGAAATGTCTTTCCCAATTAAACTTTGATAACCTCACCACAAATAAATTTATCATAGATGTTAAGAGTTTATTTCTGGATTCTTTTTGTATTGATTTACTATCCCTATTCTGTACTGATTTGATCACTGGTTTTACTGTAAGTTTTTACTCTTTTCTCAGTCTAGCTAAAAATTATGGAGTTTGTTGTTCTTTTCAAAGAACGAACTTGTGTATTTATTGATTCTATTGTTTTTCCGTTCCCTATTTTGTTTACATCTGTTTCAATCTTTTTTTCTTGCTTGCTTTTACTAGTTTTAGATTTAGTTTACTCCTCTTTTTCTAGTTCTTAAAGGCATAAAATTAATTATGTTAGTAATTTGAGAGCTTTCTTTTTTAATATAGGCTTGTATGAACCTAAAGATCAACCAAATGTAAAAGTCTCTTGTCTTTTTGAAATTATGTACTTCCATGAGTATGCACATGCATTCTCCTGTATATATGGGAACTTTTTAAAATACCTTATTTCCCCCATGTATTACTTTTTTTTTATGGTCTGTTTTTTTCTTAGACATTTTGGTCTGTCAGCTGCTTAGAGCTATTATCTTTTGTCCTGGGCTGTTGCAGCTAGCATTTTTGTTTTAACTCTATAAGAGTTGTGAGGTAGGCAAAACAAAGACAAGCATCTGAGCCCATCCCTCAGGGAGCTGCCACATAGTTCAAAACACATAATCACATATATTTTGGAACAAGATTCATATTACCTCCTCTGGACCAGTAACATGGGCCACCCCAAGGCCTCTGACCAGCTGGGGAGTAGGGAATGGTAGGTAGGCAGGTTAAAATGCTGTCATCAAAATTTACTAACTGATCTCTTCATTAAGCAATCTCCTAATTTTTGAAAGTTAATTACATTCCAGAGCTTCTAAAAAATTGATTAAGTTTCTTTTTTGGTAGTTTTCTCGTTGCTTTACTGGAAGAATTGAGTTTCAGAGTGTCCTAATTCATCATTTTCAGTTCTGTTACTCCTACAGGTTACCATTTTAACCATATACTGGGATTCAGACAAAGGCTGATAAAAAATATAGTCATGGGGCTGGGGCTATGGCTCAGCGGTTGAGCGCTTGCCTCGCATACGTGAGGCACTGGGTTCGATCCTCAGCACCACATAAAATAAATAAAGATATTGTGTTCATCTACAACTAAAACAAAATATTAAAAAAAATATATATATATATATATAGTCATATTAATGTTTTAAAAGTGGGTATTGGAAAGTTACTAATAGTAATATAATGCAAGTTGCCCTCAGAAAGAATTTAACCATCACCTGAAAGAAACACAAATTCCATGGATCATTTTGAAATGTTAAAATATATATTTATTTACTTTTTCATTACTAGCTTGTGTTTTCTGTCGGAAAAATGATGACTGTCCTAATAAATATGGAGAAAAGAAAACAAATGAGAAGTGGAATCTCACTGTACATTACTATTGTTTGGTAAGTACAATTTATAATTAAATTCTATAAATTTGTTGTTTTAAAGAATTCAATTATGACACTGATTTCTGAGAATTGGACAAATCAGTTTTCTCTAGATATTGTTTATGTGTACAAATAGGACTTTTTAATATATCAAATTCTATGGTTCTGAAATTACTTTGTACATATAAAGATCTATCATTACGTATTTGTGTTGGTCCAACTGGAAAAAAAAAAAGGAGAAAATGATTAGGTCTGTAGGAAGTTTTCTTTTTACCACATTCTTGTTTTCTTTCTTGCTAGTGATAAATCTCATAAAAGATTTCTTTGAAGGTTCAGGTGGCTAAAGGTATAACATAAGTGGAAAAGGAAACAGGTTAATATATAGGTCACTCAGAAGAAACAAAACTGATCTGTTTCCCCTTCCCTCTGCCAACTTCTCATCACACTGAATCTCTTCCTTGAGATAGTGGTGCCTTTAATACCTTAGCACGCCAAGGTTGTATTAGTATACACCTTAGAATTTGATTAATAGGTAAGTTATCTATCATCATTTAACAAATTATTCTGAAATTTAGCAGATTAAACCAGCATTTATTATCACGGTTTTCTGAGAGTCAGGAATCTGGTGTCTGCTGAGTTGAATAGTTCTGACTCAGATTCTCTCATGAGATTATTATCATCATGTCAGCCAGGTTACATCTGAAGGCTTTACTAGGCTAGAGAATCTACCTTCAGTGGCTCACAGGCTTAACCACAGTTCCTCCAAGCTGTTGACAAGAGGCCTCAACTCCTTACCTTCCTGCCACTCAGTAGGGCTGTTCACAGTATGTCATCCGGTTTCCCCCAAAGCAAGGGATGAGAGAGATACAAACCAGATGGAATCATATTACCTAGTTTTCACAATCACCTACCTCTGTCCCTTTGCTTTATTCTATTTGTTAGAAGTGATTATTAAGTCAAAGCCTATACTCAGAGGGAAAGGAATTGAGCTCCATCTCTTGAAGGAAGGAGTATTAATAGATTTAACACACCACATCCATGTTAAATTCTTTCACTGCTTTCCTTAGAAAACCATCTGAAGTATTCTGTGGTTCTCTAAATACTAAGGTTTTCTGTCTCAGGTACTCTGTAGGTTAAATACACTTATAGACAGGTCTAGGAATCCAATTGCCTTGTTTTGTGCTTTTAGAGAACATGAAGTTGGCATTTCTACATATGCTTTAAATTTCAGTCATATATTTTGCAGTACAAAAGAAAAATATTTTCACTTTTCTAAGCAGTTATTTTGCTTTGTATGCAATAGAATTGGGAGAAGTATATGTTTTCATATCTAGTTCTTAGTATGTATTGCTTATTTTTCAGGACATTATACAGATGAAAACAAACTTCTAATTACAAACTTGCTCTATTGAAGCATTTTTTTAATTAATATGTTTATGGTGATCATATCAAAATTTATCTTAGAGTCTGTCTTATTGCTGAGTATAATACTTCAAAAGAAGTACTGACCCCAGGTTTAACTCCTTTAAGATTCTATTTCATTATGAACAGGGAAATACTGTAATATTACAAGTGGAAATAGAATGTTAGAACTGAGACTTAGAGACGTGTTGAAGGTCAGCAACTTTACATTCCTTGCCTAGGGTTCCAGAAGGTTAGGCACAGAGCCTGGTTTGTAGGCCAGGTTTTCATATTTCCAGTCCATGCTTTTTCTTGATTCATGCTCCCTTAACATATTTTAACTATAGTTAAAATGAGTTTTTAAAAAGTCAAACATTTGTTAGATTTCCCTACAGCTATGCCTTTTATGATTCAGAATTCCAGTAGATTTAAAGTTAGCTTGAACTATCACTGATAATCTGAATTGGCTCCATGGATTTTAGTTTATTACATTTATAGCATTTTGAATTTACCACTCTTTTTTTCTAAAAATTTTAGGTGTTCTTCCAGTTTATTTTCCCCTCTCCTTCCCGCCCACCTATATTCATACATTCCCTTCGTACCATCTTTTTCTTTTTGTTAGTTCCTGGAATACTTTAGAATCCAGTTTGGGTATGTGAGCTGTTAATGCAGTGTCTTCCAAATCAAAGGATGTGAGTAACCTCTTACTTTGACCAGGAAAAATGGTTATTTTAAATATATATTTGAAATTTGAGTCGTTTATGTCCATTTAGATTGGAATAAATATTATAAATAGATTTTAATTCCAAATTAGTTTCTTGGAGTTTATTTTCTCACTGAATATGTTCATAGTTGATGTCAAGTGGAATTTGGCAGAGAGGTAAAGAAGAAGAGGGAGTTTATGGTTTTCTAATAGAAGACATCAGGAAGGAAGTGAATAGAGCTTCTAAACTGGTAAGTAAATTATTTTATTCATTACACTATTTAAATACTATAAATATTATCAATACAGTTTCTATCTTCTATCAGTTTCTGTGCTAGAAATTTATGACTTTAATATGGCATGGTGGCGCACACCTCTAATCCAAGATGCTCAGGAGGCTGAGAGAATCGCAAGTAGGTCAGTCTGAACTAGAGATGTCATTCAGTGGTACATATTGGATTCAGTCACCAGTACCACTAAAAGGAAATAAAGGGAGAGAGAGAGAGAAAATTATGACTTTAATTTTATCTTCCAATGTATATTTTTGTTGAATATGGTGAGTTTCAATAAAACAATTGGTATTTTTGCAAACGAGAGTTTAACTGGCCCTGAATAATGCATATGACGATACTGATTTCTCTTCCTTATTCAACCTACCCATTATTTTACTAACTCTTATGTCAGCATTATGACCATAGTTCTATCTCTGCTAATCTACAGAACTTTAATTCTGAATCACTACCACCATTTATTTTTTTATTTCTTATAGCTCAGTTGCTGAGATTGAAATAGGTGGAGGTCAAAATTTATACAACTGTGAGACTAATTAATTTATGATCTCCTTGGCTCTTACGACCCTGATATGGCATTGTGTGTTTGTGTTCAGTGAGTGTCCCCTTCTGTTCTCCAAGATAGGTTTTCTAAATTTTAACCCTTTGTTCATTAAATTATTTGTGAATCTTCTACATGATTACTACCTTTCTATGTGCAAGGAAAGGGACTGTAGGTCTCCATATGGTCTGAGTAGAAGTAATGATAGAATGAGAAGATTGAAAGTATGGGAGCTTAAACATATCCTTTTGGAGAACACTATTCATCCCACTAGAGGTATCTAATGCTTCTTCATTTTGGTTAGGATAGAGTAATTTTTTTTTTTTTTTAGGATAGAGTAATTTTAGATAATATTTTACAAATAATAGTTTTATTATTATTTTCCTATTTTTGGAATTTTTTAACTTTTAGAATGTCCATTAAGATTTCATTGCAACTTTCATGTATAGCTATTAAGTTTATAATATTTTACTCATAAAAAATTTAAAAAAATATTTTGCTCATTACACTATTTAAATACCATAAAAATTGTTAATACTTGAGAAGTCTTTTCTATCAATTTCTATACTGGAAATTTATGACTTTAAGCCAAGCATGGTGGTACATACCTGTAAGTTTAAAATGTTTTAGTAGGTAGGAAGGAAAAGGGACTTCTTTCTTATAGCAGTGAATCTTTGACATCTTTAGACTATTTCAGAAAATTTTTTAATGTACTGTCATTACAACTGTTATGTAATTTTCAGTCTCCTGGGAATATTCATTAATACCTTTATCATATTATAGGACTCAAAAATTTTTTTATGTTGTGGCTCTGTTTTCATGTTTTCTCCTAGAAATGCTGTGTTTGTAAAAAAACTGGTGCTTCAATTGGATGTGTTGCACCTCGATGTAAACGAAGTTATCATTTCCCATGCGGACTTCAGAGAGAATGTATTTTCCAGTTTACTGGCAATTTTGCGTGAGTTATTTAACTGTTAAACATGAAATGTGAATGTTAAAGAATAGTTAAAAATGAATATCCCAAAGATATAATTCCCTTGTAAAATTACTTTGTAAAACTGTACTGGGTTTACATGTACACATTTTATATGTTTGTATATTAAAGATATTTGTAAGATATGGCATTATTTTTGTCCAAGTCTTGAAAACAGCAGTGTTTAGAATGGGCCTAATGATTAATAGTCACCTACAGTTTTCAACTCTATTCATATTCACTGAAAATTTCTACCTTACATTTTTCTAGTTTTGATGTCACTGTTTAGAAGTCCAACTTTCTTTCACAGGGCCATATATATTTCTCAAGAAGTAAATTGAAGGGCTGGGGCTATAGCTTAGTGGTAGAGTGCTTGCTTAGCACGTGTGAGGCCTTGGGTTCAATTCTTGGCACCACATAAAAGTGAATAAATAATAAAGGTGTTAGGGAAAAAAATTTAAAAAATAAAAAAATTAGAAGTAGTAGTAAATTGAAGGCATAGAAATTTGGATGAGTCCAAAAAATAAGTATTATGCTCTGGGATGCCCCTGGAAATATTTGCTTCCTGAGTAACTTCAAACATCAAGATTTTATGAATTTTGGCATTGGCTATTTTAAGTCTTCATATTTTGACCTATATAATGGCTGTTACCATAAGAAAACAACAGTTGAGGAAATAAAGTAGATTAGTGATGGGTTATTATTATTTGCATAATTTCTTATGATTGAAATATTTTAAATGTAAGTTCCTGTCTCCTTTAATTTTATACAATGTTGTGTATAACAATATATATTTTGTTGAGACAAAAGTATACATAATTTATATGTAATACTACACAGGATTCTCAGTATAATATTAGTTACTGAAATTTTGTGTAAGGTCTCACCACCAAAAGTTTTTGTTTCAAAGGGTCATAGATTGAGACAAATTTATACTGCCAAGGCTTTAGTCTGTTGCAGGTTAATTATGAGAGAGATACAAGCAAATTTTCTCTTAAATCCTTGTGTCTTATAATTCATGAGATATTGTTCTTAAATGATTTACATTTTAGGTCATTTTGTTGGAAACATCGACCTGTTCAAATAATTGCATCCAATAATTACAGAGATTCCTTACCATGCACCATTTGTTTGGAATATATTGAGCCTGTTCCTACTTATAACATACTACGAAGTCCTTGTTGTAAGAATGCTTGGTTTCACAGAGACTGTTTACAGGTAAGATATGTTTTGTAAGCTTTCTCTGAATGATATAAAATTTTATTGTTTGCTAATTTGAATTTCAAATGAGAAATGGCACATGTATATTAGCTCTTACTTATTACTTTGGTGGGGGTTGCTGTTGGGGATTGAACTCAGGGCCCTGTGCACGCTGGGCTGGCAAGTGCACTACTGCAGAGCCACATCACCAGCCATACTTGTTACTTCTTAAATTAATTAGGGCATTCAATTCCTAGCATATTTTACATATAAAATTTTTCCTATTTATGGGTACAGTTAGCATTTTAATAAATACATTAGATACCACCTTTTAATGTATTTTATGCTTCTTAAATTTTGTTGTTTTTACCTAAGGATTTTATATTTCACAATGAATAAAACACAAATTTTAATTCATAAGCTTCACTTATATGTTTAAGCAAGAAAACCAGGAAGCGATTAGCTTGGTAGTAATATTAAGGCCTTAAAATTAATTTTTAACTATAACAAACTTTATTATAACTCCTTAATAAGAAAGTGACTGCTGTCAATGGATTGAAAATCTTGGCTCTTTGAAAGTCACTTTGTACATGAAACACATTGACTAATTTTCAGATAAATAGTATCATAAAACACTGAACATTGGAGCTAGGGATGTAGCTTAGTGGTAGAGCACTTGCCTAGCATGCATGAGACCCTGAGTTCTATGTCTAGTACTGCAAACACCCACACACACAATATTAAACATAATTTACTATTTATTTGATTAAGAAAACTCATGAATATTTTAATATAATCCCAGTTATTAATAATATCAAATTATAATGTACATGTGTGAAAGTTCTACCTGTTAGACACAATGCAATGCCAAATAACAAAGGATTTACTTACATTTAATACATTTTTTGCAGAACTTGGGGTTGAACCTAGTCCTAGCACATGCTAAGCAGTCTCCCTCCCAAGTACCTAAGATTATAGGTGTGCACCACCACACCCAGCTAGGTCTGGTTTAACTTTTTAAGTTAGGAGATGTAAATTTTCTTATATTTCAACAAAGTCTTAGAAGTCCTAACATAATCAGAGGACTTAGTATATCTTGGTTGGCTATTTTCTATTTCTTATTTTTTACTTCTTTGTATGGTCCTTAAACTTTTATACTTAGAATTATTCAAGTAAAAGTTGCATTGGAGCCTATTTTATTGGGAAATATTAGAAATTCTGGTAATTGTTGCAAAAAGTGTGCATACAAGGATCCCAGGGAGTGCAGTTAATAAACAGTATCACGGAGTATTATCCTTAGCTATTGAGGAAGAGGTTCATATTATATGAGAATTTTTAAATGTTAACTTTTCCTAATTTATCAGTTTGTTTGAATAAATATATTTGCCAACAAATGTGTATTGTTAATTTTCTGTTATTTTTCAAAACATAAGATTTGCCTCACTTATGTGTTAATAATGAAGCAGACAGAGGTTCTCAAACTTGACCTAGTATTTGTAGGGGTTTTTATGAAACTGAAAATACTGAGTAAAGCTATTTTATGCAGATTAATTTAGAATCACAGCCCCACAGACATTTGTCTGTGATGTAAAAATCAGCAATTGTTACTTTATTAGAGCATTCTAAGGACTAATTCTGGAGTCACTTTTCTCTAAAGGACCTCCCAATGGCTTTATTGCTTTGGTGCCAGAATCTCAAATGAAATATAATATGTACTCTACCCAGCCTAGATAGCTGTATGTTGTTAAACAAATATCATTATTTGAAACCACTAACAAGTGCTATACATAGGAATTTTGTGAGAAGAGATTAAAGGTTAGAATTAAAGGAAATGGTAAGTTCTCTCTCTGTCTCAGTATATCTAGAGAATTATCACTATTCTTGTTTTGTTTGGGTATCTCCATCATTGCATTGGTGTCTTCCATGTGTCCTATTCTGGTTTTTTCCTCCATACCAAATACTTTCTTATAAAATGTCTTATATTTAGTAAGATCTCAACATGTATCTGCAGTTGCTCAAAGCTTCTGTAGGTTCATAGATTTCAGTAACTTGTTTCCCTCCCATGTGTTCAATGTGAGTGTGCCATTTACTAGTTGTCTGAACCTGAAATCCTCTTTATTTACTTTTTTTCTTCACACTAGCTTTTCTGCTTCTGGTTTAGATTTACCCATTTGGCCTCATTACTTAGTTCAGCTTCACCAGAATGTAATCCCTAAATACATTATTAATTGTAGTTTCCTAATCATTTGTTCTCTGTCTTGCCACGGAGACTTTATATATGACACTCTCTCCCTATCCTTGAAATGTCTTTGTCCTATGTTTCTAGAAAATTTCTATTTCTTCCTCAAAACATAGCTGTGGCCTCACTATCCCTGTAATACTTTTGTTATTGTAGAGTAGCTACTTCTTCATTTTTATATGTATGAAATTTGTAAGAAATCAACACTTTTACACAATATTATGGCTATATACCTGTATTGTGTACTTGCCAAAACTCCTTTAAGTTTAGTCATTTTATGTCTCTATTTTTGATTCATAACATAGTGTTTGCATCTATAAAGTAGGAGTTAACTTTTTTGTTTTTTTTTTAATGAAGGTCTGTGGCTAGTTTTTTTTTTTAGGGACTGACTACTCTTCCTACCTAGTAGGCTTATGGCTTCCTGTTTCCTTCTGAGTATACCACATGACTTATTTATTTGTATTTATTATAGCATTGGTAACAGGTTTTATACTTTTACCCTTTGGGGAAGAAAATTAAAGAGTTTTAAGTTAAAAACAGAATCAGTGATGATTTATATATAACATGTAATTAAACATTGTTTCTGGATGAAGTGGCTAAAGATTTTCATTGGTTTTCCCACAGCGTGGAGAACAACACAGTATTTAGGAACTACAAATGCATTAGGTATCAAAAATTGAGAAAAATATTGGTAGTGAATGTAAAGCTAATAGCCATCTATTCATTAGACCTGGGAATTAGGGAGACTCTTCAAATTTTAGCAGTGAGATAACTTAGTTTATACGTTTTGAGAACCACTAGTATAGAAAATGCTTTCATAACATACAAAACGAAAAACAGCACATGTTCTGTTATATAAGTCATAAACAGATAACAGACTTACATTGTTAAAAATAGATTTTCCATTTTCCACTATAGATTCAAGCAATAAATGCAGGAGTATTTTTCTTCAGGTGTACAATATGCAGTAATAGTGACACCTTTCAGAAAGAGATGTTAAGAATGGGAATCCACATTCCTGAAAAGTAAGTAACATTTATCCTTTTGACCAAAAAGAAGTTATTTTAAATGTTTTAAATTTAGGATTTAATAACATTAGATATAATCACTTATGTTTGACTAAGTGATCATGGACAGGTAGCCATTTCAAATGGCAAAAATATTAAGCTGGGCGCAGTGGCGCAAGCCTGTAATCCCAGCATTTAGGGAGGCTGAGACAGGAGAATCCCAAATTCAAAGCCAGCCTTAGCAACGTTGAGGTGCTAAGCAACTCAGTGAGACCCTGTCTCTACATAAAACACAAAATAGGGCTGGGGATGTGGCTCAGTGGTCAAGTGCCTGAGTTCAATCTCCAGTACCAAAAAAATAAAAAGCAAAACAAATGGCAAAATATAAAGCCTGCTTCTCCCTGGCTTGCTAGTTCTTAGAAGGGTATTTGACATAAATGTGTCATTCACTGATTTTTAGTCTCATTTTACCAAGTATCTCAACTGTCCAATTGATTTATTTATACACAAATCATCTTCAAAATATTTATGAATTATTTAAGAGAATTAAAATGAGTGAGAAGAATTTTCTTAATGCTTAAAGATGAATCCAGAAGTAATGATAGTAAACTTGAAACTAAAATTTGGAAGTGAAATATTAGAAGAATGTAAGTTCTAGAAAATTTCTGCTTGATTTTTTACTGTGAGATTAATTATAGGTTAAATGACCTGATGGGTTTATATTATTGAAAAGAATATCCTAGAAAGAACAAGTTACTAAGTATTTGAAAGGTTTCTATTTTTAGATTTCTTACCAGTCCTTTTATGTAACATTTAGGTCAAAGTATGTTTTATATCTTGCTTCATTTATAGGGATGCATCTTGGGAATTAGAGGAAAATGCTTATCAAGACCTTCTGCAGCACTATGAGCGTTGTGATGTTCGAAGATGTCGTTGCAAAGAAGGGCGAGAATATAATGCACCTGATAGGTATGTCTGGAAATTGAGTTGGGCTCAGTGGTTTCTTTAAACCTTTAGCTGAGAAAGCTAGTGAAACAGTTTTGCTTTTAGGGAGTTTGAAGCCTTAACTTGAGATGAAGTATATTGACATCTGCATATAGAGAAATTTTTATAGTATAGTTAATCTATTTCTCTGGTATTTTCATGAAAATCCTTTTCCTAGTTACACAGTAACCCGTATGGTAGACACTAGCCGTATGTGGCTATTGAGCCATTAAAACACGGCTGTTTGAGAGGGTGCTTTAAGTTTAAAATACACTCTAAAAATTTAGTTTACTAGGACTGCCATAACAAAAGACCACAGACTGACAGGGTGGCTTAAACAACAGATACTTATTTTCTCAAAATTTTGGAAGTTAGAAGTACAAGATCAAGGTGATTACAGGTTTGGGTTTCTTCAGAGGCCTTTCTCCTTAGCTTGCAAATGGTTGCCTTTTAGCTGTGTCCTCTCATGGTTGTCTCTGTTGGCTGTGTCCTAATCATTGTTTATAATGGCACTAGTCATACTGTTTTAGGTCCTACCCATAGACATCATTTTACTCTAATTACCTCTTTATAGCCCTTTTCTTCAAATATAGGTATATTGAGGTATAGGGCTTAAAACTTACCTGAACATATGGATTTTAGAGGATTGGCACTAATCAACCTATAATCATGTGAACACAAAAACTTAAAATATCTTTTTAAGTTTTGTATTGATTATATGTTAAAGAAAATGATAGTATTTTGCAAATAAAACACTTGAAGTAATTTTACTTACTGTGTTTTACATTTTTAAATGCGGCTACTTAGAAAATTTTAAATTATACATTTTAAATATATAAAAAAATTTAAATTATATATTTGGTTTATGTTGTGCTTCTGTTGAACAGTAGTACTGTAAAGGGTAATTTAGATAGGTTAATCTGTTTCTTTTGGGTCATTATAAAAAGGTTTGGCATTTGAAATTTATTGATCACTCTTTTGTAATGTCAATAAATAGCTGCTTTTATTTTTAGCAATCATTTTGTGTACTTTATATTTCACTAGGGATCAAGAGTGTCTTTAAGATGAGCATAAACAGCCAGGCACGGTGGCTCTAGCCTGTAATCCCAGCACTTAGTGAGGCTGAGACAGGAGAATCGCGAGTTCAAAGCCAGCCTCAAAAATGGCGAGGTGCTAAGCAACTCAGTGAGACCCTGTCTCTACATAAAACACAAAACAGGGCTGGGGATGTGGCTCAGTGGTCGAGTGCCCCTGAGTTCAATCCCCAGTACCAAAAAAAAAAAAAAAAAAGATGAACATAAACATCAACAAATCCAGTTTTGTTGAAATCTATGTAGGAAATTTCAGTAAATTACTATTCCTTTTACATAGTCTTCCTTAACATTGTCAACTTAAAGTGCAGAGTAGCATATTAGGAGCATTGTTTCTTATGGAAAGTAATTTGGCTGGATCAGCTACTATTTATTTGTGAAAATTTAGCTGATGTCTGACCAGCATTGGAAAGTTTGCCCTAAGCCATTTTTCCTACTCCCGATTCCACACTCAAAGCTACAGATTTCCTTCATTCTGCTTTGTACAGTATAATTAGCATTATTTAAACTTAATGTCGTTAAACTAAAAATCTTCAAAGGCAGAGATATTGTTAAAGATGTCAAGTAATGGGTATTCTTGACTACATTACTTGATCTAGTAACCCTGATTATGCATTTGTACATATTAGTAATATCTCCCTCAAGGTTTGTATAGAAGCATAAATGAGATAATGTATATGAGTTCCAGGAAGGAGTGCATTCACTAAAGTGGGTATTTTCTAAATTCATTTAAACTGTTCTTAACTAACCTATATAGAATTAACCTGTATGTGTTTTCTGTATGTCATTGATCACTCAATCAGTAGCTACAAAATGCAACCCTTTTTCTTTTTAGCAGCATCTTTATGAGATTGTTATCACATATTACTTTTTCTCCTTGGACACAGATATCTGCTGTCTGAACTCTTGCACTGTAAATTTACTCTCTCTCATCCCAGTGAGAGGAAGGCAGTACTGGTGAAAAAGCAGCATGGTATAGTAGATAAGATGATGTAGTAGATAAAAGCATGGGTGTCTGAAGCCAAGCAAACTGGGTTGGAAACCTGACTGAGGCTTAACCAGTGTGACCGTGATTGGGCAAATTATTTATCCCTCTATGTATAGGTTTCGGCTTCTTAACAATGAAGGTAACAGTAGTTCTGTCTGTCTTCTAAAATTGTATTAAGCTTTTCATGTAAAGAGTAAGAAGTTGGCCTGATGCTTAATAAGCATTCATGTTAGTTGTCTTCTTCTTTCTCATCAGTGGGCAGACCTGTTTGAGGAAGAAGGGGAGACATATGCATACACACCTGTGCACCAACCCACTGAGGGGGATAATATGACCAAACCTACAGCAAACATGGGAGTATATCTAGCTACCCATCTTGCCACCCACATTTACACACACTCAGGAAGCTTATATCCATTTCTGTACACACAGATGTACTGTTATCCATACAAAGAGCAGGGAGCTTCACATCCCTACCTGTGCAGTAAATATGAATATGAATTGCCACATGTCACATGGCATAGTGGGGAAACAAGGAGGAGTGGGAAGCAGATGAGAGAGAATATGAATATGAGCCAGGTAGGAAGTCTGGACTGTGTTGTACCGCACAAGACCTGACCTGAAGTGTCTGAGCAAGTTTTAGGAGATATTTACCTTGAAATGTACTGAATGTTTTTCCATATCAAACATATAGTAGTCTCCTTGTGAGCAAAGTCATCAAATATAAAGGGAAATGCTTTTTTCCTTAGTCATACAGCCTTTCTAATGTTTCTATCCTTTGTGCATGTGCCTGTATGTGTATATGTTCATACTAGCTTAGGGTTATAAGTTAGGGGATATTTAGAGAGATGATTGCAAACATAATAAATGAAATTTTAAAATATGCTTTAGAAAAAAGTAATACAGTGTTGAAGCAAAATAATCTGTTTTCCCCTTTCATAAAAGGATTAGTTATGTGTGTGGCAGAGAGCAGACCTGCTGATGGTTGGAACTAGATTAAGTTAATATCAAAACATAAGCATCTACTTTTCTTTATGTCCTCAGCAAATGGGAAATAAAACGCTGTCAGTGTTGTGGTTCTAGTGGAACACATTTAGCCTGTTCCTCACTACGATCATGGGAACAAAATTGGGAGTGTTTGGAATGTAGAGGTATTATCTACAATTCAGGTAACAGTTTGTAATTTTGAATAAAAATGTTTAAATGCATGTTATTAGAAAGTTTTCACCTATATTTCTATTATGCTAACATTGGAATTTAAATCTGTAGATTTCCAAAAAGCAAAAAAACATGCATTATCCAATTCTAATAATGTGGCAATTACTGATTGTTTGTTGGAAGAGTCATCACCTAAGTTACCCAGACAGTCACCTGGAGCTCAGAGTAAAGACCTACTGAGGTGTGTATTTTGAATTTGATAAAAATTATAAAAATATTTTTGGAAAAAGAAATGAAATGAAATGCATATACATTTAGGATGTTAGCTGATCATACTATAGTCTAGAAGAGTGTTTTTCAAACTGCAGGATCCAATATTTGATCATGATTTATCAGTATATATTACATGTAGAAAGAATGTGTGTGAAACTTTATTAATTTTATTTATTGTATACTGAATCATAATATGAAATATATTTTTTATTATAGATCATTTTCAAGATAGTGTGAAAAACACTATTCTGGAAAATGTCCTTAAAATGTTATTTGATTATAAAAATTGAAATTAAAATATTAAACATACTATGTCACTTTGTGAAAAGAATAGAATCCTATTTAACATGAAGCTGGTTTATTTTTTGATACTGTAATCATTGTTTCCCTAATATATTCATTGTCAGTACCAGAAGTCTAAATGTCAGCTCTTTCCTTTAGAAGGTTTAAGACATACCTGTAAGTATTATTGTATTAATCCTGTTTCCACAAGATGGCAAAATAAGTAACTATTAAAGTCATAAACACTTAAATGAGACTGGAATTAAATATTTATATTTATATTGTATCAGATATTTGTTCAATTGTAGTAATGATTTTTAACTTTATGTTAACTTGGCAAAAGTTTTTAGAGCCTTGGTTTACCCAACAGGAAGAAAGTACAAAAGTAACATTAGTAGCTAAGCGTGAAGAAGTACATATTGGAAATAGTTTCAAGTTTAAAAACTTAGATGGAAAAGATAATTTTTGTGAAAATATGATAATTCAATTTGCAGGTGGATACTAGGGATTGTCAGATGGAGGAATTGCTGTTTTAAAAGTTCCATTTTTGTTAATGCAACTGAAAAAGCTGTCTCATTTGTTATATTTTTCATATAAAAAGATCTTCATTACTTTTAAATAATTTAATATCTGGATTGCAAATATGTTGCAACAGGGGAGCTTGACTCCCTGCTCCTGCTTTAACTTGCAGTCATATTCTAGGAGAATAGCTTCAACATTCTCACTGATCCAGATGGGAGCAAGGAATCAACCTACTATAAGAAAGTGTAACTTTTATTTTTCTTTGACATGGGCTAATGAATAGTGGATTCTTTGGGGGAGAAAAATGAAAAAGCAAAGCCTGGACCACAATGGGGCATTAAAATGTCTTGGTATGTGAAAAATTTATGCTTAGATATATAAAAGTGACTCATGAGCATAGAATACATTAATTCTAATTACAAGTGGAGAAACTGAGGCAAAGAGTGGTTAAGCTAGTTGATATAATCCACCTGGATTATTAAAACAGTAGAGGTTATGATTGTGTAGATATGCTATGGGGCTCAATAATTTGCATTTCTAACAAGTTCCCAGGTGATGCTGCTGCTGCTGGTCAAGGACCACACTTTGAGAATTACTGGTCTAGACTAAAAGGTACCATTTAAGGGATTGTGAATTGTTTGTAATATTAGCTCTATTGTTAATTATAACTTTATGATTTAAAATACATTGTGTAATCTCTCAAAGCCATAGTTTTCTCTCTCATGTGCAGAGCTTACATTTGCTTTTTTTGTTTGTTTTTTAAAGAGATGTAGCAAGTATGGCAATAAGTTACAGTTAAGTTTCTTTAGCCATTAACCAGGAAGTAAGAGTTTGAGCTCTTAAACATGAATCTACTGGATTGGTCAAATTTGAGATAATGATCTATCGACATTCTAATAAATGATTTTAATTTAGTTGAAGATTGGGGTGAGGAATCAATAATTTAAAACCTAAGATTATCAAATAACTGATTCTGATTCCAGTAGCAGCCATTATTATGCTTTTGGGTCAAAGTTGGTAAAGAATTTCCATTTAAAAATTTTATTCTGTTTTATTGTCAATATCACTGCTGTTTCACATAAAATGCTTGGAAATACTTACCTTTGTGTTTAAATTCATATTTTTATAGGCAAGGCAGCAAGTTTAGAAGAGATATTTCGACTATTCTGATAGAGTTAGGATTCCAGATTAAAAAAAAAACTAAAAGATTATTTATCAACAAAGCCAATATATGGAATAGTGCCTTAGATGGATTCAGGAATCAAAACTTTAATCCCTCATACACAATTGAAGTAGCATATGTTAATGAAAATGATAAGTTTGGAAGAGAGCTTCCTGGATCAAAGCAGGAATTTCTGAGTCTTTTGATGCAACATCTTGAGAACTCATCATTGTTTGAAGGGTCTTTATCAAAGAACTTGTCACTAAATTCTCAAGGTAATTATTTTATTTATTCTTATGCATACTTAATATAGCAAATATTAAAAAATGAAATGCTATTTGGAATTAATATTCATTAATTGTGATCTGACTATATAATTTACAATAATAAACTACCAATACAATCACAAGAAAGAGGGGTGAGGAGTGATAAGTGTTGTTGGGGCTAGGGGATACACAGCTCAATGATAGACCATTTGTCTAGCAAGCACAAAGCCATGGGTTTCATCCTCAGCACCACCAAGAAAAAAAAAGTAAGTCTGTGAGGAAACATTGTTTATTTAAGAATATCTATACTTTATAGCAATATCCTTAAAATGATTTTATAAATGAGTGTAACTTTAAATATATTCACTTGAATTTCATTTGAATATAGTAGCCAGATGGAATGGATGGTTATTTGAACTCTTCTTGTTTATATATTTAGAATTTGCATTTGGCATATATTTCTTTACAACACAGAATTGGTATTAAAATGGTTTTCTGGACCACATATAACATTTTTTGATGTTCTTTGTTTCCAAGAATTTTATTTTTGCACAATTACATATATACTTTTATTTTTGGTGAGGACTTAATGTTTTAAAATAGGCATCTCAAAACAGTGGATAATTCTAGCATTCTTTTTTTAGGAGATTTTTATTACTTTTCTACAGTAGGAAATTTTTCAAAAATGAGAAGATTTATTCCATTTTATTTGAATTTCCTCCTGTATTTTCCATAGAACTTCATCATTGCCAAAAGCATTTTTACTATAGTTACTACAGAGAGTTTAATTCCCCATTAGGGTGGGGTAGAGAGACTCCCAAATAATCAGTAATGTAAACTCAAAGTTTGTTACATGGAGAATGCATAAATTTAAATCACAAAATCTGGATTCCAATTGGTACACATCCATGAGGCACAGTGGTACACTCCTGTAATCCTACCTACCTGGGCAACTGTGGTAGGAGGATCTGAGATCAAGGCCAGCCAGGGCAAATTAGTGAGGCCATGTCTTAAAATTCAAAAATAAATAAAAAGGGTTAAGCATGTAGTTCAGTGGTAGAGAACCCCTGGGTTCAATCTCTAGTAGTGCCCCCCCTCCCCAAATAATTTGTACACATCTACTTCAATAGTTTTACATCCTTATTAATTGCCTTCTCTGGATCTCAGTTTCTTCATCTATAAAATGTAACTACTAATAAGATTATTGTTTAAAAGAATTTATTATAAGTTCAAGTATTGTAAATGTTATGAACAATAGAAAAATGAGCAAAAATTTATATAATCTCTTTTTGACCCATCAAAGTAGCTAAATGTTTTGAATGACAATTTTGAAAACATTTAAAGCTATAAGGGTAAGGTAAAGTAGCATGCACTGTTGAGAGTAAAAAATCTGTATGTTTTTGGAAGATAATTTAATGACATATATTAAGAACCATAAAAATGTTCATGTCCTTTATTTAACTCAGTAATACCAGATGTTAGAATCTATCATAATCAAATCAAATACATAAATATATATAAGTAGATGTTATTTGTAACATGTTTCATATAATAAAAAATGTCACTCAGGGCTGGGGTTGTGGGTCAGTGGTTGTGCACTCATGTAGCATATGGGAGGCACTGTGTTCGATCCTCAGCACCACATAAAAATAAATAAAATAAAGGTATTGTGTCCATCTACAACTAAAATTAAAAAAAGAAAAAAGAAAGTCACTCAACCAGAATAGCCATAATAGGGAAATGGTTTACCTTGTAGTACATCTCTAAGTTAGTCTTAATGTATCCATTAACTATGTTTGAGTAATTTTGAATAGCATAAGGAAAATCATATAAAATAGTAGAAAAAAACAGAATTCAAACTGTTTATGTATAAGTTTGTATGCAGATGAAAATAACACCAAAGAATGTACAGTGATTATTATAGTGGGATTGTAAGTCTTTTAGTTCTTTTGAAGACTTTCTCTATTTGAAGACTGTCTCTCTTTTTTTTTTCCTACAATAGACAATTTATATTTAGAAAAAATTTTTTTACATATTTCAGGTAAGGCCTGTGTACCAGGTTGCTTCTAATGATTACTATTTTACATTTGTCTAATGTTTAGATTTGGGGATTACTTTTAATTATATACATATTCATTTAAAATGATGGTTATAATAATAAGTATATTCAATGAATTTTCATCTGTATTTACAGCTCTGAAGGAGAATCTTTACTATGAAGCTGGAAAAATGCTTGCCATTTCTTTGGTTCATGGCGGTCCTTCACCTGGTTTCTTTTCTAAAACCTTATTTAACTGCCTTGTTTATGGACCAGAAAATACCCAACCAATTTTAGACGACGTTTCAGACTTTGATGTAGCACAAATTATAGTAAGGGTAAGAAATGTACCTGTTTATTAAAATGTAGATTATATTCTATTTTAATATAAATGATTGACTTGCACAATAGTACTCTCTTAATTACATATTGTCAACATATAATATTATGTTTACCAGCAGAATTCACATACCAGTTAAGTGATAGATGTAAAAGTGAGATAGTTAGAGATAAAAGTGCCAAGTTTAATGTTCATAAAACTAGTTGGATAATGTGTCTTAGATTTGTGGTCAAAATGGCCAAGTCTAGATGGATCTGTTCACCCTCCTAGAGCTAATGTGAGGCAGGTTCCTAATTGCATGCTAAAGAACAGATGAAAGTACGCTGTCCTGGAGGCAGGGGGTTTTGAGGAAAGGAAGGATTTACCTCTCCAGCGAGAATGTTTACCTTCCTCCTATGGGGAAGTATAAGTGATAGAAAGACCAGGCTTCATTTCTTCCATGTGGAAACTAGTAAGGGGTTGGTCTCAATGCTCCCACCTAAAAACAGTCACCATTCATTGTGTACTTTACTACACTCATCACATGTACGAACTCATTTATTGTAATGCCCTACAAGTGAGATATTGATTTGAATGCCAGCTCATATAACTACTGTGAGACCCAGGCATGTTAATCTTATTAAGTCATGGTTTCTAAACCATAAAGTAGCACTATGGAAGTGTGAGTTGCTATCTGTTGAGTTGTAACAGTTCTTTGTTTGACCCAAAACTGTTCATCCTAAAATCATATTTTGAATTGACTCCAACTTTGTTTTTCCTTATGTCTTATTTACCCAAAGCAGTTTAACTTCATTTCTCTATTTTGTTTTCTACATTTCTTCACTTCTTGTAATCATTCTTCTGTTCCCATCACCATTCTCCTAAGTTAGCTTATTCATAGCTTCTATTCAGTGATCTAAATCTGCATATTGAATCCTGTCTTCTAATTCTTTATCTTCATTGTTTGTTTTATTTTTTTCCTTTTTGTGGTACTGTGGATTGAACCTAGGGGGGCTGTATCACTTAGCTACACTCCCACTACTTTTTATTTTAGACAGGGTCTTACTGAGATGCCAAGACTGACCTTGAACTTGTGATTCTCCTCCTCAGCCTACTGAATCACTGCAATTACAGGCATGCAACACCATACCCGGCATCTTCCCTGACTTTTACAATCAACACATTGTTAGAATTCCTCCCTACTGTGTTCTTTAATTTTGTACTTCTGCCTACTTTTGATTACTGCTGTCTTTCTTTATGCTTCTTCCTCTTACCCCTGACACTTAAGAATTTTTCAATGTTGTCTTAATAATCCTCATTGTATATTCCCTGGAAAGTGATTTCTCTCCCATAACCTTTCTGAATGATTCATAGACCTGTATTTTTGACCCCCACATTTTTATATGCAGATAAGGTCTGGGTCTTGCTCACACATTAAGCTCCATGTTTAACCCATTTTGTCCCATTGTCATAGATATGGAACACCTATAAAAACTTAAATATAGTAACAAGAATATGATTATAGTATAATGATGTTAATATATAAGCTCTAGATTATGATTTCCAACCTATTTTTATGCACCTATGTCCATTGCATTGGAACATTCACAGAATTATAAACTCAGGATTTAATGGGTTAAGACAAAACTAATCCCTGCTCCCATATTTTTTTTTAAAAAGTTTAAACTCATAATAAAGTATTTCATGGCTTTATCTACTCTGCTTTCTATACTTTCTACCCAGTGTTTTTTCCTTCATTTATTCAGCAAGTACTGTGTACCTTGTATTGTTTTATCACTGAAGACGGAATAGTGAACCAAGTTCCTATCTTCTTAAAATTTACATTTTAGAAAGGACACTAAAGATAAAAATACCATCATAAAGCAAATATATATTATGAAGATAAATACAAAAGAATAAAAGTAAGGAGTTAGATAAGGGTTGATGTATATTTAAGTTAGGGTTTAGGCTAAGCTTCTTTAACAAATAAGCACAGGGCTGGGGCTGTAGCTCAGTGGTAGAGTGCTTGCCTCACATGTATGAGGCACTGGGTTCAATCCTAAGCACCACATAAAAATAAATAAAATAAGATATTATATCCATCTACAACTAAAAAAATATTTTAAAAAAAGATGGTGGTTCAACAAAAAGGTAGATGCTTATTGCCCCCTCAGATCTTGTCTAGATAATGTCCTCTAGGCCATGTCTGCTTATTGGAACAAAACCACACCCATTTGATATGTATCTCTCTGTTTTCACAGTACAGTGGCAGAGTTGCGTATTTGCAACAGACATTATATGGTTCACAAAGCATAGGCCTTGTCAGAAAAGGCTCCTATTTTAAAGTACAGTTTCAATACACAAATCATCGAAGGTAGTATTGGGTTCCGTCTTTTCATTGTGTAATCACTTAGAAGATTATCTTCATCTTGTTGAAGCTTGCTCTTAAAGGAGAAAGTAGCAGAGAGCAGAGAAGTTTGACACATTATTTTGACTCACATCCCATTAGACAGACCTTAGTCATTAGCTCAAGGGAAAGTTTGGCTGGGTACTCAGCTAAAATTCAAAGTGGGATCTAGGGGAATGGGGGCAATATATACCCAACTATGAATTTCTGACAGAGTGTAAAAGTAATATTTTGATCAGAGTAGTGAGAAAAAACTTAGGAGATTTCATCAGAGATTTGAAACGAATGAAGGAATCATATTACTCTCTGGGAGAAGAATGTTTTGAAAGAAATTTTCTATAAATGGATTATTGATTGCCTCTATTAACAGCTAATCTATCTATAGGAAAGTATCTGGCACATAAATGGTTAAGTATTTCTTATTTTACACTCTTCCCTGAAATGTTCTTTTGGTAAAATTCTATGCATCTTTTAGGTTTCAGCTAATACTTTTTCTCTTTGGTGAAATTTCCTCAGGTCATCTCTTTTGCCTCTCTAGTTCTATATACTTCTGTTTCATTTATTTTTATATAAATAATTTCCTGTATTAAACTGGCATTATACTCTAGATCTTGAAGGCAAAAATATACAATATTTGTTGAACTAGATTGTCAGACATTGATTCTAGAAATATTTTTTGGTGGACTTCCACTCTACCCTGATGTACTCGTGAATAAAGTATAAAATAATGTGTCATTTGAAATGTAAGTGTCACTCACAAGTAAATGGGTAAAGTAGGTATATTTTCTCCTTCATTATAGATAAATACTGCAACAAATATGACTGACTTAAACTCAGTAGTAAATGAATGCTACAACTACTTAGAGCTTATTGGATGTCTAAGACTTATAACAACATTAAGTGATAAGTATATGTTGGTAAAAGACATACTTTTCTACCATGTAATTAAGAGAGTCCAAGCACCCTTTGAAAGGTAAGCAGTTTTTGTTAAGATTCTCCCAAATTATGTTTAAAGTGGTTAATTATCTTATAATGAGATATTTGGTAATGTACATGTTTATTTCAGGGAAAAAAACTAAATGCTATTTTAAAATAATGCCTTAAAATTAATCTCTCAATGATGATAATTGTTCTATGATCATTCTCCTTCATTTGTTTTGGGCAGTGCTGGGGACTGAACCCAGTGCCCTGTTTATGCTAGGTGAGCACTCTACTACTGAGCTATACCCCCCAGCCCTATTCTGATCATTCTGTACAGAATTATATACATGAATGGTGCTTAGAAGTAATCATTACTTCACTTTATAATTATTTTTCTAAATAAATTATTTTTAAAACTTTCACTACATATGTTTACTATTCCATCTGTCTCATTCTTTTAATAAATATTTATTGAGCACCTGTCTTCTGCTAGGTAACAAAGGTCCTAACCATGTAACAAGGTAGGTCTGTTTCTTGCTGTTCTTCAGTTTAGAACATTGGTCTTCAAAGTTTTTGTCCCAATAACCCTAAAAATATGTTTGACAACTTACGTATCTCCTCACAGTCATTTTTTTTTAAATAATGAAAAATTTCAAATATATATGGAAGTAGCCTGTGTGATTACCATCTAGTTCTAATAATTATTCACCTGTGGCTAATCTTATTCATCAATATCCTAGTCTTATTGATTTCAGTGTTATTTTCAGTCAAACACCACATATACAATATTATCTCAGAAGTGATAATTCATTTTTTAAAGAGTTTAGTATCAGTAACAGATTTAAATATGCGTGATATGTTTAAAACTATTATCTTTACTGAAATTTGTATTGTCTGATTTTTGACCTTTTAACTCTGTTTCTTTTGAGTTCTTTTGAATAGCTTTCTATGTTGTGTAATGAAAATATTCAGACTCAATCTTGTATGTTCTGGCCTAAGGAACCATTGTTTTGTTTAACGGGAAGTGGTATTTCAAAAACCAATGTGAGCTTGGTACGGTAGCGCACGCCTATAATCCCAGCGGTTTGGGGAGCTGAGACAGGAGAATCACAAGTTCAAAGCCAGCCTCAGCAATGGCAAGGCGCTAAGGAACTCAGTGAGACTCTGTCTCTACATAAAACACAAAAAAGGGCTGGGGATGTGGTTCAGTGGTTGAGTACCCCTGAGTTCAATCTCCAGTACCAAAATAAACAAACCAACCAATGTGGATGCTAGGAATGCTTATTTTTCCAGCATGGTAAACCTTTTTAGTGGTTTTTTCTTTTTTGTTTTTTCGTTTCTTTTTCTTGGGTGGGGTGGGGGTATGGGGGACTGAACTCAGGGGCACTCAACCTCTGAGCCACATCCCCAGCTGTGTTTTGTATTTTATTTAGAGACAGGGTCTCACTGAGTTGCTTAGCGCTTCACTTTTGCTGAGGCTGGCTTTGAACTCAAGATCCTCCTGCCTCAGCCTCCCCAGCCCCTGGGATTACAGGCGTACACCACTGCACCTGGCCCCCTTTTCAGTGGTTTTATTGTAGTTGTTTTGCTTTGGTTTGTGGGGGTTTTGTTGTTGCTGTTGCTGTTGTTTCTTTTGTTTGTTTTTTTTGTTTTGTTGTTTTTTTTGTTTTGAATACTGGGGATTGAACCCAGAGGTCCCTTACCATTTGCCTCTGAGGTATATCCCTAGCCCTTTTTTTTTTTTTTAAAGATAGGGTCTTGACAGGTTTCTGAGCCTGGCCTTAAACTTGCAATCCTCCCAATTTGCTGAGATTATGGATGCACAGTCACACCTGGCTGGGGTTTTTTGTTTGTGTATTTGTTTGTTTTTGGAAGGGGGGTTGAAAGTAACAATACACCATGGATTTATACTGATACTTCAAATTCATTTTTACATGGCTTTTACTTAACTTTTTCTTCATCCCATGTTGAGAATCCCAATTTTAAGGACACTGGAGAATTAAAGTATATTTACTTAGTCCTCATTTCCTAAACATTTGTCTCAGAATAAAAGTACTAACATTTTTACCAATAACATAATATTACTAAAACAAATTTAAATTATTGTCCTGTTTTTCCTAGAGCTGTACAATTTGTTTATTTTTGAGTTACTTGGAATAGTTATTCTCTGTGTTACACTATATGTTGGATATACTTTTCATTTTTCATGTTTTTTGTGATTAATTTTTATGAAAATTTTATTTAACAGTTATATAAAGTATTTGCATAGTTCTGAAGTCAAATAGATAGTAAAAGCATACGAAAATACTTTTGTGATTCAATGTGTATTCAAAGATGGGTAGCTTTCATCTTAAATACATCCACCTTCCATCCCCTTATAAAGTAATCATTTGGCTTTTTTTTTTTTATGATTTATCCTTCATTATTTGTTTTTTCTTTTTCAAAATAGCAGACAATATGGGAGGATATGTATGTATGTGTATTTATTTCTTTTATTAGATAAATAGTAACATGCCATCCACTCACTCTCTTACACTCATTTTTTACTTGACAGTGTATTTGGAGTTCACTCTATGGTAGTACATAAATAGACATATTACTCATTCCTTTTTAGAGCTACTCAGAATTCCATTGTTTAAATATATCATTGTCTATTGATAGACATTTGGGATGTTCCCTCGCACTCTTGTAAACTGTAATAATAACATCATAGTCTTAAATAGTTGCAAAAGATGTGATTTTCAATATATTTGTGATATTGCAGTTTAAAATAATATTATATAGTAAACATTTTCCAACTGTTCTCTGCTAGGACTTGAGTAGTAAAATCTTAGGAATAGAATTATCACTTATGATTAGTATATAAAATACTGTAATTTTAGGTTTTGTTATAATTACTAAAATTTTATTTGAAAAGCATCTCTTAATGAGGTATATGTACACAGTGTTTATCCCCTCTCCCAGGTAGTTCATTTATCTACAGATGGGTTTTTCTCATTTAGAGTAGAATTGTTGTTATTCATTTCTGTTTTTTTGTTTTGTTTTGTTTTTAAGGATATGAGTAGTCTAGAGGTCAAGAAAGGCTTCTCTGTTTAAGAGTTTTTAAATTAAAACCAGAATGATAAGTAGCTGTTAGGAAGATCCACATGAAGAGGCAAGAAAAAAGAATTGAAAATTAATCTAAAGTTATATAGCAAAGTATGTTTTGAGCTTATAAGAAAATAGCCCTCCAGGTGTAAGAAATAACTAAGAAACCAAATGCTAAAATGCCCTAGTTGTCATGTGAAGAAACAAAAACCCTCCATTTTCCTCAAACCTATTTTTGGACTTTCCATGTGGTCCCCAGTCTAAAGCAGAAGAATTAACAAAGTAATTGGTTTTAGGATTCTTGGTAACTTGTACAGTGCCAGACATAAATAAATACATAGTAGCAATGTAGGGAAATTTCTACAGTTCAAGTCTAATAGAAATGCTAAAAGGTAAAGCAATCCTCACAAAATTGAAGTTTCCAATTAAAAATGGTAAAACATACAACTGGCGAAAAAGCAAGAATTGGGAGGAATAGCACAGTAAGAATTTGGGCAAGAGAACAAAGCATTTTTGTAATGATTGATTTTTTTAAAGGAATTGGAACAAAATATAAAATATGAAATTAATCAAATAGTTTTTCTACATTCAAAATGATTGTGGACTTGTGGTTCTGAATAAGATGTAGACATCTTTCTCTATTCCTCTTGATATATACTGTTCAAAAACTCTGGATGTTATATTAAAACAAGCATAAGAAAAATTTGAAAGGTGGAGAGAGAGCTGTTTTTCTACTAGAAAGGACCTAAGGAATGACAGCAGAGTGAAGGGGAAATCTAAACATTCTTATGTGAAGGAAAACTAAGAAAATGTCACCAGCAGACAAAGCCTTTAGAAAATGGCTATATGAAGTTTTTCAAACAGAAAGCAAGTGATTCAAGATTGAGTCTTGGAACATTCTTCTCAATGAAAAGATTAAAAATATGTTTCTCCTGTGTTTTCTAAGTCATGTTTGATTGTTGAGGAAAGAATTGTAACATTACCTAATGTGGTTCACAGTGTATGTAGAGGAAATATTTAAGACATTACATCATAAACATGGAAGGGTAAAGGGATTTAAAGGGAGGTAAATGTTCTGTACTTCACTTGAACTGGTAAAATGCTGATGCTAGCAGATTGTTTTATATATATATATATATATATATATTTTTTTTTTTTTAATTGCATACAGAGACAGTAAAAAGCACTGTAGATACAAGTGGAATTTTTTAAAACCCACAGGAAGACAGAAAAGACCAAAAAATAATCATGGAAATGAAAACATGATGGTCATATTAAATGCTAGGCAGCTGAAGAGAAAGTGTAACTCTAGAGGAATGGGAAACTTTGGTTAGAACAAAGAGAGGAAGATTGAAATAAGAAATCAGTATTAGAGTAAGAACATCCACTGAAGTAAGATAGGGACAAAGGGTATATTACACAAAATACTACTTGAAAAACTCTTCAGACTCACAAGACTTCATGAGCCAAAGTAGCATACTTTGTGATGAAACAGCAGCATGTGCAAAGACATTGTAAAAATGAACATTAATTATATTGAAAGCAGAAACAGCCAAAGTTATAACTTTATGAAACTAGTCTTCATTATTCAAGGGTCAAGAAAATAAAAGTAGCGTTGGGGTTATGCTCAGTGGTAGAGCACTTGCCTGGCATGCGTGAGGCACTGGATTCGATTCTCAGCACTGCATATAAGTAAATAAATGTCCATTAACAACTAAAATATATATATTAAAAAGAAAAGCACTTTGGACAGTTTACTTCTTTCTTAAAGGATTAGTGAATTGTAACGAGAAGTTTAAGATACACAAAACGGCAGTGATCAATGAAGTGAAAAAGGGGGGAAATGGGTGAATTTAAAAAAACAAGCAACCATTTAAAAAACTACTTTTTTGGCAAGAATAGGTTCAAATAATTAAAATTTTAGAAAAAGAGTACTATGTAAAATGGTAAGGGGAGTTAGTGGAGTTATTGTTTTTAAGGAATTTGTATTGTTAAGGTAGTACTATGGAAGCATTAATTGGCTTTAAACTTTATTAAATCAAGTACAAGTCTTTTAAAGAAAAACTAAAATTGTAAGGATAGACTGTATGTTCCAAGCCATTTGGAGGGGATGGGGCAGGGGAAAAAATCAAGAAAACCTCTTTAATCGCACAGCTTAGACTCTTCTATTACAAGACTGAGGATCTTAAATTTGTTAAACAACAAAAAAGGATAAAAGACTCTGCTCTTAAAAAACAAATCAAACCTGATCTTAAAAGATTCTCAGTTCTTTAGGGAGATCAAACAGTCTTGAATCTGTTTGCACGTAACTGCATAGTCCCAGAATATGTAACACAAAAACTAATAAGATGCAAGAAATTGCCAAATTTATGGTGCTGTTAAGGAACTTGAAGCAGATCTCAGGAGTTAGTAGTTTAAGCATGCGAATAATTACTGAAGGCCTATAATAGCAGTGAATAAAAATACTCAATTCTGAGGAAGACTTACGTTAGGAAGCAAGTTAAGTGCAAAATTGGAGAATTCATTGTGTACCTCACTAATAGATTAAAGGAGAAAAGTAAGATCCTCATATGATCAGAAACACAAGAAAGCATTTGATACTTGTAAACATTTATACCTGGTTTAAATAACAATTTCAGAATAGAATGAATAATGTTAATCTCATATAATGAGGAATTAAAATGTCCTTGTTGATAAAGAGTATCTTCTACATATTCAGCAAACCTCCCTAATGGCAAAATGTTACAGGTATTCCCTCCCCTTAAGACTAAAACAAGCTTAGGACACACACAACTAGTCCTTTCCTTTCAATAACATGTTAGAGGTCTGAGCAGATCAACAAGATTAAACAAACAGATTGATATCATTAAAGATTAGAAAAACTAAAATCATTACCCTTTTTAGATTATGGAATTGTCTACATAAAACAATACATTCTACAGAGTTAAGCAAGATTAATGGATATGAATGGTAAGGATTCTAGCAGGAAGGTTTGTAAGTGGGGAAGAGTGGTGAATAAAGAAAACTGATGAGAATAAACACTGGTTGTACAGAAAATTAATGTCTAATTTGAGGGATTACAATACGTGGAGGAACTAAAATTTTAAAATAGCATAAGAAGTATGAGAGCTATTAGAATTATAAACATTGTTAAGTTTCTGTATTCCTCAGGAAGGAAGTAAATACACTGATTCCCTTTAGACTGCAAAATGCCTGTTAAAATCTTAAGGCAGCAATAACTTTAAAAATAAGTTACTATAACATTAAGACAGAGTGAATTGGTAGTTTAGAAAATCAGTAAGTACATTAATTGGCAAGGAGTGAAAAAGCGTTTTTAAAAGATAGTGTAAGTTGCCCTAATTAAAGTGGCAGAGTTTCACAACTAAATAAGTGAAAATTAATTACTCTGAAAAAAGCAAGTTACAGAAAAGCAAATATACAATATGTTTTATTCAGTTTTTGCATTGCTGTGACCAAAAAGACCTGGGAAAGTTTTATTTTGACTTACAGTTTCAGAGGTTCGTGGTCATCCAATTCCATAGTTTTGAACCCAAGGTGAGGCAGAACATCATGACAGAAGATGTGGAGGAGAAAAGCTGCTCAGGACATGACAGCTAGGAAACAGAGAAAGGGACAAAATATAAACTACAAAGGCATACTCCCAGCGACCAACTTCCTCTAGACACACCCTACCTGTCTATAGTTACCACCCAGTTAATCCATTTAAGTGGATTAATTCACCAATTAGGTTATAGTTCTTAGGATTAATCATTTCAACTCTGAACATTTTTGCATTGTCTCAAATAATAGCTTTTGGAATATACCACATATCCAAACTATAACACCATATGATACCTTTTATGAAAAGTTCTAAAACAACAGAGCAAAGCTAGCAATTAGAGTTACATATATAGTGAAACTAAAATGAAAAGCATTATAGTTGCTAAATAACAATTTCTAATAATAGTTTCTTTGGAGTGGGAAAGGGAAAATGATGAGTAGGTAAGATTTAGTCAAGTAAATAGAATATTCACAGATTCTGAACAAACATCAAAAAGTTAATAAAATTGTGTGGTAGTTTGTTGCTTTTCATTTCCTGGGTTTTTACATAAAGTAGAAATATTTCATAGTTAAGTGTTTTAAAGGCAAAGAGATTTCAGTAAAGGAAATTCATATGACTTTGTAATTAGGAAAAAGGAAGGATTAAGGATGACTTTCAGATTTATGTATGCCATTTTAATGAATAATGGGGCCATTTACTGTTACTTATGGTCCAGATTTTGGTAGTAATATGATTTGATTTCTTCTGGACTTCTTGAAAGGCCACTCCTTCTGGTACAGTTGCATTGGGGATTGAGTTTTAACATGAATCTTGGGGAGGAGACCAAAAAGGTTCAAACCATAGCAACATGTTTAGGTTCTCTTAAGAAAGAGTCAATAGAAAGGAGAATTAAATCAATATATGCAGATTATTTGAGGAAAAGGCTAGGGAACCCAGAAAGTCAGTGTGATAGGCAAAAAACGATACCTCTGTTCTTTGCTTATTAATCGAGAATGTGCATTTGAAATATTCATTTGTTTATTTGCATTTCTTCTGACAACTATACATATTTTTCACTCACATTTTCCTATTGAATTGTTGATCTTTAAGAAAAAAAAGTTTTGGGGCTGAGGTTGTGGCTCAGTGGCAGAGCGCTTGCCTCACACATGTGAGGCACTGGGTTCGATCCTCAGCACCACGTAAAATAAGTAAACAAAATAAAGACACTGTGTCCATATATAACTAAAAAAATATTTTTTAAAAAAAGAAAAAAGATTTGTATTTTTTGTATGTTAGAGAAATTTTCTGTCATGTATACTAAAATATTTTACCACTTTGATCTGTCTTTTCTGATTTCTTTTTAACAATACATGAGTTTCAAATTTTATAAATAGCTTTTAAGTATAAAATGCTTAGGAAGTTTACTACTTTCTCTTAATGAAATGTTAATTTTGAAGCTATAAAGTCAAATAGTATAGAAAATACTCATTAATGTATTTGCTTGTTATCGACAAAGTATACATAGTATATCCATATTATTGGGTTTTTTTTCTGAATATATATTGTAGCTTTTTGTGGAAGTTTTCTTGGGTTTTATTTGTATTTTTTTCAATTAGCTGTGTGTTAAATGCCAAATAAAGTTTTTTAAAAATGTCATTATTCCCTAATAATGCAATATCAAACACAGATGTATGAATGTTGGCTTGTTATTTTTCCTTTCAAGTTTTAAGCAGGGTCTGAAAACTCTTGGTGTTTTGGAGAAAATTCAGGCTTACCCAGAAGCATTTTGTAACATCCTCTGTCATAAACCTGAGAATCTTTCTGCAAAGATCCTTAGAGATCTTTTTACAGTACACACATTACCTGATGTACAAGCTTTGGGGTTTTGGAAGAGTTACTTACAGACCGTTGAGGGTATGTGGATGTTTTGTTTTTTAACTATCTCAGAATGTTTGTCTCAGCATTTTCTTATAAAATTTTGCCTCATGATATTAATAAGTCGAATCTTGTTTGTTTCAAAACAAGTTTACATGACTGTTGAAAGTAATAAGAAAAGACTACAAAGTAAATTTTTTATTTGTTTACCTCTAGATAATTTGAGTGAAAGGCATTTTCTCCTATAAAACTTTGAAAATATGGATGATGGCCATAGCACATAATAGTAAAACAGTTTTAAAGCTAATCATCTATTTTATCGTTTTCAATTTGAAGTTCAGCTGAATTATTATTATCCTCTGATCAGGGCTGTGCCGATGATATTTAACATTGAGCTTAGCAATGTAAATCCATTTTATAGAGTGAAGAAAATTTTAACTTTCAACCGAATTTCAATTAGCTGGATTTTTGGTTTTTCACCATTTATTTTTTCTCTGCAGTTGTATAAATAGTATATTAATTAGTAATGATCAAAAAGAAGCCAAATATACAATGAATAGTTGGATTACTTTACGAATCCTTTTAAGATTCATTAATTGAATGTAATGTTTGCCTATTCCTACACTGGATTTAGTGATTTAATTAACCCAAGATGAATGTGGGGAATCTTTGCCTTTCAGTATTCCCAGTCTAGTTGGAGAAGAGACTATGATAATAGCAATATGTAACTTGGATTTTTTTTTTTTCTTTCTTTTATTGGGAAACTTTTCAGATGGCAAATCTGCAACAACAATGGAAGACATTCTTATTTTTGCAACTGGTTGCAGTTCCATTCCACCTGCAGGATTTAAACCCACTCCTTCAATTGAGTGTCTTCATATGGATTTTCCTGTTGGAAACAAGTGTAATAACTCTTTAGCTCTTCCAATCACCAGTACATATAAAGAGTTTCAAGAAAATATGGACTTTGCCATAAGAAACACTCTAAGACTAGGAAAGGAAGAAAGTTCTCATTACATTGAACATTAAAAATATTTCTTTGAACAAAGAGATGCTTCTTTAAAAGCTGCTATTAAAAACTTTCTTTTGTTTCAAAAATCTATTAATCATCACTTTTTAACAAACTTGTCACCACCTTGACCCAATAAAATTTATGAATATAAAGGAATGTTTTGGCCATTTAAACAAAATGGAATTTTTTTTTCAATTAAGGCATTCTAGTCAAAATTGATGCTGTTTTTCTGTTTTCTTAATATACCTGCTTCATAATCTTAAATGTAAATACTTTTAGAACAGTTATACAAACTTTATTCAGGTATAATAGCATGGCATATATATAAGAAAAAATCTATTTACTCTTTATAAATTTAGGATTATTTATAGGATGCCATGATTTTCTTAGTTTTATGCCATTTTCAAATTTTTATTTTAAAGCATTAAATAGAAAAGTTAATTGATTAAATCCTGTTTTAGGAATCTGGCATAGATTCTGGGATATACATTATATGTATGCTTTTCAAAGATGGCACTAAACTAATTGCTAAAATATTTTTAGATTACTGATTTATGTTAAAATGACCCACCCCGCAATTAGATTTTCCAATAGGAAGTATTATGTAAAAAGCAGAATTGCACAAATAGTCTGGAATCTGTGGACATGCTCCATAGGCTTAAAAACACTTCTGAGGTGGATACAATGTAATTGAAAATACCTAAGAGAGTGTATCTTCTTTAAAGTCTTGGTTTTAATCACAAAAATTTTTTTTCTTTTTTTAATACTGTGTGTGGTATTCAGTATGTCTAATCCATAATCAATTTAGGTATCAGAATGATCTCTGTGGATTATAATGTGTTAGATTGGGGTTTTTGACGTTTATTATTAAGGTGGTTGTATGATAAGTAGACCAGCACCATACCTTTATACAGTTATCTTCTTTGCCCTTGAAAGATATGTTTTTGTATAAGCAATGTATAGAGTAAAAAAGAATGTAAATAAAGAATACAAACAGAATGAAAACCCCTCTCTAATCTCACCATATAGATTAGTATTGTTTCCGTGTATTCTTCTATAAACTCGTCTTATTTTTAACAATATTAATGCTACTAAAATTAACAAGAAATCATGTAATAATAATTTGAAGAAATATAGTTTCATACTCATGTCCCCATAGTTGTGCTCCTACACTCCCCTCCCAAATATTGAGAAATCTGATGTCCTTAATCTATTATCAAATCGCAACCTATTATCAAATATAAATGAGACAAAGCCTTGGTTTTCTGCTAAAGTATATCATATAGTAGGTAAGTCATTATGAGAGGTAAAATGTTTTAACCACAGTTTTCTTGCTACATTAAGTGTCAGCTTTGATCATAATCTCATCTTCCCCAAGATGAGAACCCCTCATACTCAAATTATTATTTTTAAAGAAAATTAACAAGATTGACTTATAGTAGTACATTTCTTAAAACCAAAGGAAAATGAAAACATAATCCTAATGTAACTTTCCTTTTTACCTCATATTTTCCAAATTATACTCACTAACAGACCTAGAAAGTTATTTAAGTATTTAACATTAATAAACAAGGCATTTCTTTGCCATTTGTTAAATTGTTAGATTATCAAAAGTAATTAAAGAATCAGTTATTTTCAAAGTTTAATATCTAATATAAACCTCATGCTCACCATAGAGCTTTTATTTTAAATGTGTTGATAAATCGGATATTTTATTTCTTAATGAACCTAGTTTTTATAAAATTTACAATCCATTAAATCAATATGACCCCTCAAAAAAACCAATTAAATCTATTTTCTGGTTTGTAGTTTTGATTAATTTTTCCTAGAATAGCAATTAAAACTAATCCAGTACTCGCATGCTTTGTGAGGGTGGGGGTAAGGACTACGGAGCACTATGCTTGATTAATAATAATTAAAACTCTTATTTCAGTTCCTCATTATGCTTAGGTATAAAAAAGACCTTATAGTAAGATAGTGTAAGTAATAATTCACAATATTATCCTCTTAAAGTGAAACAAATATATTGTAAAATGTTTTCTGGTTTGAAGGATGTCCTATTATGATTTTTAGGTTAATCTGTAACAGTCAAGGCATATCAAAGAAACCTGTTGGTTATTTATTTTCTGCAGTGTTACTGTGTCAAATGGTTTGTATTATTCTTTTTCTATTCATTTTATAGCACAATTCTCAACTGATGCTGAATTTTATAAAGAAATTATGCTACAAAATTTGTGTATGTATTTACTGTTTCAATTGTCTAAATGGCATGTATTATTATTTTAAGCTTGTATTCTTTTACTTCATATTGAGGAAAACCATAAATTGACCTATAATGCACCTATTATTAATGGTTTCGATTAGTTTTATATTCATTTCTTTAACAGTTTTAAAACTGTTTTTAGTATGGGTTCTTTATCTTCAGGTCTTTTATACAATATTATTCTTGTACTTGGTCATTTTACTATTTTAGAATTTAAGGTAAGGATTCTTTAAAGTACCAAAAACATAATTTTATACTTTGTAATATTTAGTTTCTGCATTATGACAAAATTTTTTTTTGTTTGAGTAAAGTAAGTCTTCATTTGTTTACTAGCTTGAGAATTTACTTTAGCTTCTATTAAATGCATTATAATTTTCCCTAATTATATGGATAAATTTTCTCAGTGACTTTGTGTTTAGTATTCAGTCATGATAAGAAAATGATCAGAACAATTTTCTATTTATAAATGTAATTCTTGTATATAGTGATTATCACATACTCTATTGTTACTTTTACAGTACGCTGTTAAACTGATTTTTATGCTTCAAGTAATGCAAAGTTTTGTGCTTAAAGTAATGCAATATAGAGCATAAGAACACATGTAATGATGAAGTGGATGTGTATGACTTGTAGTTTAAGGAAACTTGGATTGCCTTGAAGAGACCCAGTTTTCAAGTTCTGATTTTGACCTTTTTCAAATTCCCAAGCATATTCTAATACCTACTGTATGCCAGGTGTATGCTAGGTGATTATTTATATGTGAACCTATTGCTCCCCATCTTAAAGTTGGCCAGATGTAATCAAAAAGTGTGACATAATGAAGTTTTCTAAATGTGAGTGCCACTAAATATGAAGTGCTTATATAAACTAAATTAAATGACTTGCTGGGATTACACCATATTAATATTCTGACAAAACTGGGTAAGATCCAGAATCCTTTACTCTCCACATTTGAGAGATCCTATAAACAGTTGTTGGCTGACAGCCAGGAGCCTCTCTGGAAATGAAATGTTCTGAGGTATCCTGTGATAACAATGCATTTTTATTCTTTGATTCTAATAATACAAAACAAATACCTTAGTCTTAGCCCTTCAAGTATACTTATCTGCTGCTACTGTTCTTCTGTGGTGTATATTTTTCTATAAATTTATTGCCTGCATTCTGATGGTCAGGACAGTTTTTGTTTTTTCATACACATACATACACGCCTACTGAACATAAATGCTAACATTGCCTGGGTAGTTTATGTTAATATGATCCATGTAGTCCTGGAAAAGAGTATTTGATGGAACTGAAATGGTTACATGTTAGGTATGCATTTGTAAGTGGAGTGGGTGTATGTTTTATATTCCCTAAAGAATGCATTTTGCAGAATTTACCCATAAGGCAGGAACTGTCATTTGTCTAATTAAAAAACACTAGATCATTGAAGATTTTTTTGAAAACATTAGTAATACCACCGAAGAAAACACTAAAGTTAAAGCTTTTAAGGCACCATCTATAATTTCCGAATTTATGCAGCTTCTTCAAAAGAAACATTCAACAGGTAGTAAAATGTCAGCAGTGAACTTTGAACATGAGAAATTGTGTATCCATTTTTGACATCCAATAAAAATCTATGGATTATGGAAATTATCAGTCTGTTCTATTGTGATCGTATGGCTTCAAATATACAAACACCAACACTTAATACCCAGTCCTCCCCACACACACCCACTCTAGTAATGTTTTGTGAGTTTGTAATTACTAAAAGAAAGAAGGAAAGTTTGACATTTTTGGCACCTTCCTGCCTCCCTTATCCCTTCAGGGGGAAAAAAAAAAAAAAACCCTTAAAACTAGAGCATTGAGAAATGAGAGATTGAGATGAAGAAATGTACCAGATTAGGACAATGTTCCAAAGGTCCTGTGTTTCTGGAAAAGGAAGGGATAGTGAAGTGCCTGGTTTATTTGTGGAGTTTCATTTACTTTAGTTCTGTGATTCTTACAAAGAATAAGTTTTATTACCATTTAAATGCACTGTAAACGACCAAAATAACAGTTCGGTATCACTAGGTTCTTAACACTAAAACAAATTCCTACCCTAAGGGATTAAAGTAGCTATCATTTGAGAGGCTAGAAAGGAAACAACACCAGCAATTCAGACAGTAACTTCAACTGGCTGTCCAAATTGTGTCCCAAGAGCCCAGGACGTGCGGAGGTCGCGCTGGAAGGCGGAGTGTGCGCCAGGCTCCGCCCCTCCGAACTTTGCTTCCGGGGCGGAAGGCACCGCCACGTCATCTTCGGGCTCCGCTCGCCAACCGGGCGGTGGATGGTGAGAGGAAAGATGGCGGCGGCAGCAAGTATTCGGGAGAGACAGACAGGTAACCACTTATTTTCTGCAGTTTTGTGCCTGCGCAAAAACATCCTTTTCATCTGCTTGTCGCCCTCCCTTGGTTGTGGTGTGTGTAACTCAAAGACCGACTTCCAGGAGTTTAGTCTCCTAGCGCATCAAGAGCCCCTGCCCTTTGAGTTTTTGGTGAAGAGATGCAGTTAGTTTAAGGACTCGGTCCTCACCTGTGGTACTGGAGGAGGGGCCCTAGGGGTGGACCAGTTACTACAGTCTGCCTCTTACTACTGAAGCTCAGAAAGCCATCAAGACAATATCTGGCAGCTGGTATTTTCTTTTCCTCTGTTGCCACTTAGAAGATTTCGAGGTTTGTATCTGTGCCTATTGCACGTCTCTCCCCTATTTTGTTTTTTCACTCTAGTTTTAACGTTTAAAGAACTCCATTTTCCTTTGCTTGCCCCACAGTTTAAAAAATTTAGATATTATTTTCAGAGTGGCTTTGTGCCATCATCTCTCTCAGACCAGCCTTTTGGGGGAACCTGAAGAAAAATGCCTGGTGATACAGATTTCCTCCTTAAGCTTGCTGGAAGGGATAGAAGAATGGCAAAGCACATTAAGTAATAGCTTTCCCATTTCAATTGTTTGACGGATTAGTATTTTAAAATATATAATAATTTTATCTTCAATACAGCTTGTTTAAATAGCTTCCATTTATACAGCAGAATCTGGTAAAGATTCGTATTCCCTTGAATTTTGATATTTTTCCATCTTAGATGTTTTTAGTGTTTCCTTATTCTTTGTAAACTTCTGATGACTTAGTTTATGCATGTTAGCTCTAAACTAATGGGTTATACCTGTGAACCAGTGGTTTGAAGTTTGTGAAGCTATATATTCTGAGGAGCTAATAGAAATAAACCATCTCCTTTTTCCCCTTTCCCATTGGTACTTTTCTCTGTAGTACTTATGATCTCATATACTATATGCCTTATTTGTTTTTACTAGCTTTTGTCCCCAGCTGGAATGAAAGCTATGTGAAGACAGATCATTTTTATTCAGTTTGTTTTGTTTAGTGCTAGACCCTTACAGCTAAGGCAACGTCAGGTACATGGTAAGCACTCACTAAACATTTGTTGAATGAATGAATAGAAAATATAGATGACATTTATTCAGTGAATGAGTGAAGACAACCTTCCCAGTAAGGATGAAATTACATTAACCAAGTCTAAGAATATGAATAGTATATTTAAAGCCAATAAAGAAAATTAGTTTATTATTTCAATTAAAAGCAGTAATTTAAGCCTTACGAAGTTAAACCCTGATAATATTAAAATTACATTCTTATAACTTTGAAATGTATTCTGGACATGTACTTTATTAACAAATCCACTGTGTCAAACTATCTTTGAACATGTTAGCCACGAGTCAGTTGGAGAAATTTCCCTAGATTGGGCTGAGATGGCAAATGTGAGACCATCTTCTGGTACTGGCCTCTTTCAGTTAACTAAGGCCCAGCTTTAGAGAACACTAAATACCTGAGACTCACATAGCAGCCAGACTATATAGTTCTTCCTAGCTGTCATGTATCAAGAATGTGAACAGCTTTTTCTATAAGTAAGGTTTCTCTGTCTTAGGACTGTGAGTGCCAGAGTAGTGTTTTTTCTTTAATTCCTGGAGGTGGGAGAATGAGCTCTGCTAGAGCAGTGGGAGAGTTAACCCAGGGACATCCTTTGTGCCTCTTGTAATATTTTAATTTTATATACTAAAGAGTTCTTTTACTTATGTATATTTTTATATAATACTATAACAATCTGTGAGACTTTGAGGTAGGCATAAATTGTTGGCAATGTGTATTTTAACTAGACAGTAAGTACTGACAAGCATTCTACTGAAAAATGTTTGAATACACACTTAAATATTCAAATACAGTCAGTATATCTATGAGTTCTGCATCCATATAGTCAACCAACTACAAATAAAAAATATTCTAAACAAAATATGTCTGTACTAAACACACGCACTTTTTTGTCGTTATTCCCTAAACAATATAGTATAATAGCATTATCATTGTCTTAGATATTATAATATAGCCATGACTTAAAGTATATGGGAGGGTATGCACAGGTTATAAGCAAATACTATCTCATTTTAAATGAGGGACTTGGCCTCCAAGGGTTTGGTATTCACCAATCTCCTGTAGATAGCAAGGGAAAACTGTATGTTACTGAAGTACGATCTCTTCAGTGATAAAAGTGTTACAGCATTATATTTATTCAACATATAAGCATTTAGTAAGTTTTCCTAGTGAGTAAATAGGATATATAAATGGATGCTCAGGTGATTTTAGTATTTAGTTCTTTCTGTGGTAGGAATTCAGAGTGTGGGTAATTCTGTTTTATTTAATAAGGTGATCCAAATGCCTTTTTTAATTTTTATTTATTTATTTTTGGTACTGGGGATTGAACCCAGGAGTGCTTAACCACTGAGCCACATCACCAGTCCTTTTTATTTTTTATTTTGAGACACTCTCGCTAAGTTGTTTAGGGCCTTGCTAAGTTGCTTAGGGCCTCACTAAATTGCTGAGACTGCCTTTGAACTTTTCTGATCCTCCTGCCACAGCCTCCCAAGCCTCTGGGATTACAAGCATGCTCCACTGTGCCTGGCCCATATGCTTTTTTTTTTTTTTTTTTTTTTGGTACTGAGGATTGAACTCAGGGGTACTCGACCACTGAGCCACATCCCCAGCCCCATTTTGTGTTTTATGTAGAGACAGGGTCTCACTGAGTTGCTTAGCGCCTCACCATTGCTAAGGCTGGCTTTGAACTCGCGATTCTCCTGTCTCCGCCTCCCTAAGTGCTGGGATTACAGGCTTGAGCCACTGCGCCCGGCTGGCCCATATGCTTTTTAAAAGTCAAGAAGATTTTAACATTGCCAATCTTTGAAATATTAAATCACCTAATACATTTTCTTGAATATTTGACTATCTCAATTTCACACAGAAGTATATTAAAAATTTTTCATTTTCAAGTATACATGAAGAGATAAACAATAAAAACCACAAAATTATACATAGGTCATAACTGCTATGGTTATTGAAATTCTATATTTTCTTAGAACTATCAGTTATCTAATACATCCATGGGAAAGTCTCATTTTCCCCCAGAAACATAGAATTTTAAGCAGTATAACTTTTCATAAACTCTGATAGGATAAATAAGTTGTAAAATGTACTTTTTTCCTGGGTACCAGGGATTGAACTCAGGTGGTACTCAACCACTGAGCCACATCCCCAGCCCTATTTTGTGATTTATGTAGAGACAGTCTCTCTGAGTTGCTTAGTGCCTCACTGTTGCTGAGACTAGCTTTGAACTTGTGATTCTCCTGTCTCCGCCTCCCAAAGTGCTGGGATTACAGGTGTGTGCCACCACGCCCGGCTGTAAAATGTACTCTTAGGTAACTAAAAAATAGACCTACTGCATGGAGGTTTTGCATATGAACCAATTAAATATGCCATAGATAATTTTTTGCCTTTAGAAAGACTGATATTTGCTTTCTGCAAGGTAATAATAGACAATAGCACCAGTTATCTATTAAGGTCATCGTAAGATCATAATTAAAAAAATTGTTTTTGACTCTATATAAAATTTAGTGTGGGATAGACAAGAGAAATGGTAAAACACTTTTTCCTCAACATGTTTTACAATTTCATTTGGGCACAGATTCCTCTTATAATTAGTTCTACATTTTGTTTTTAGATGGTTAATAATAAATAATGGAGAAAATATAAAATCCTTAAAAAATGGTAATATTTGACAAAACTTTTTATTTTCAGTGGCTTTGAAGCGTATGTTGAATTTTAATGTACCACATGTTAAAAACAGCACAGGAGAACCAGTATGGAAGGTAAGAACCTTTTTCTTAGCTCTTATTGGTGGTAATTAGAAGGAATTTCTTGTTGAAACTGAACTTGTAATTTAGTTATAGTTCATGAATGTTTTGTTTTTATTTATAGTGGCATTTTAATATGAATTGTTTCAATAAACATTTTATGGAGTGAGACAGGCAATAAAATAGTAATCATCTAGAACATCCTTCTGATCACGCAGGTGGGGTCTTACTGATAGTTCTTTACTCTGATGTTTTCTTTCTTAGCTTTGCAAGTGTATACATTGGACCTTTTCAAGCTTTCTCAGGGTTAGAGAGATTCAAGGGTACTGATCCATTGTAACCAGCTCATTGCAAAGTGATCTATTTATAAATCACAGTGCCAGTTTATTAATTTATGAGCTTTAAAACTGTTCATTGGATCCAGAAGGCAACCTACAGTCTTTTTCCTTTGAGAAATGCTGGAAAATCTTTAAAATTCTCATCCTTTGGCCTTCTTCATTTTAAACTTTTTGCTGGCTCAGTATCTCTTTAAAGATATTAAAATGTCACTGATTAGTTTTAAACTTATTTATGATCATTTTATACTTGTCTTTTGGTAAGAATTAAGAACAAATCAACTTGGTTAGAATTATGGATATTTTGAATGCTCTTATAAGTCGTTATAGGTCCTTTAACACTCAAAGGGGCTAAAATGGTCTGTATTACATTCATAGTTTAAGCTTCAGTATCCCTAATTTCACTCTTATTTTCTTTGTTTTGTTTATTGTGTGTGTGTGTGTGTGTGTGTGTGTGTGTTTGGTTTGATTTGGTTTGGTTTGGTTTAGTTTGGTTTTTGGTAGGCTTTTTCTTATTGCTCCTTACATAAATTTTTATATTTGTTTGATCTAAGGCCTACATTGAGCCTCTGAGTTAAACAGATGGAAAAATTTGGGGGGTATCCATTTTGTCAGATACTTTCCCTACCCATCACTTTATACCACCAGATAAATAATATGGATATAGTTGTCTGCCCCCACCCCTTATCTGCAGGGATATATTCCAAGATGCCCAGTGAATGCCTGAAACTGCAGATAGTACCATACCCTATATAGTTAGCTCTCTATATCTGTGGGTTCTGTGTATATGAATTCAATTACATTCTGTCAATCACAGATCAAAAAAATTCTATTGTGTCTATACCAAACATGTACAAACTTTTATTATTCCCTAAACAAAATAGTACAGCAACTGTTTATGTAACATTTAAAGCATGCAGGAGAATCATGTAGATTATGTGCAAATATAATATATATATAAAGTATATATATATTATATACACACATATCACCCAGGGATTTTGGTATGTGTAGAGGATCCTGGAATCAATCCCCCAAGGGTACCCAAGAATGACTAGAATATGTTCTGTTCCTGTACATACATGTTAATGTTTAATTTACAAATTAGGTGCAGAAAGATTAATAACAGTAACTCATAAAAAGAGCAGTTGTACCAATGTACTGTAATAGCATTTCCAGCTCTATTACTGTTTTGCTTTGGAGCCTTTGGAGCCATTATTAAGTAAAATAAGGGTTATTTAAAAACAGGCAGTATAATACTGTGACAAGATCTGATAACCAAGTCAGCTGTCAGGTGACTAATAAACAGGTAGTGTATACAACATAGATGCACTGGACAAAGGGGTGATTTGTGTCCTAGGCATTATAGAACAGCATTGTGAGAGATTTGGGCAGGATGCAACAGAACAGTTGTGCTACTTAGAACGAGACACAATGTAAAACTTAGAAATTGTGGAGTTTTTTCCTGAAATTTTCCACTTTTTTTTTTTTTTGGTACCAGAGATTGAACCCAGGGGCACTTAACCACTTAGCCACATCCCCAGCCGTTTTTTGAAATTTTATTTAGAAACATTGTCTCACCTAAGTTGCTTAGGACCTCACTAAATCTCTGAGACTGGCTTTGAATTCAAAATTCTCCTGCCTTAGCTTCCCAAGATGCTGGAATTATAGGTGTGTGCCACCGCACCTGGCTCCACTTAATATTTTCTGTTGACTGCAGGAAACGGAAACTACAGAAAGTGAAATTGCAGATAAGGAAAAATTACTACACACTGAGATTTAAAGAGAAGATTTTTGAGATCCACAACATCTAACCTCTTAACTACTATAGCAGAAAGACTTTTAACTTCTTTAAAGAAAATTCTGGCATTTAGAGAACTGTTTTTATAATAGCTCATTTCATTCTCAGTAGCAATTTCTCTGCGAAGAATTGTTAAAGTAGTTGTGGAAAATATTTGCTTTTACTCTAAAATTAATTTTGAGTTAAAAGACCCAGTTGGAGTTTTTTAATCATTCCTCAAAGGTGTCAATTTTAATACTTTTAGAATGGGGGCAATGCATTTGATAGATGAAGACTATCAAATATTCTTCAGGGACTTCATTTTTTTAAGTGAATATCTTATTTACCTGAGACATCTAAGTTACTAAATTTTCTTCATGACAGAGAGACTTGTTATATATGTTGGTTTTTAAAGTGGCTAATTTTTACTTTTGGGGTTTTTTTTTTTTTTTTTTTTTTTGGAGGGAGAGGTGTTTTGGGGGGTTTTTGGTTTGTTTCAGTACAGAACCCAGGACTACTATACTACTGAGCTACATCCCCAACCCTTTTTCATTTTCAAGACAGGGTCTTTAAGTTGCCCGGGCTGGCCTCAGACTTTCAATCCTCTGCCTCAGCCTCCTGATTGGCTGGGATTACAAGCATGTGCCACCGTGCCCACTACACCACCATTTTTTAGAAAGTATCTATGTGAACTGGGAAAAAGCAAGCAGAGGAATGTGCAAGTTTGCTGTATGTTGTAAGTCCTTTATTAAAGCTTAAAATAAATACTTTATAGTCTCTGATTTTTCTTTATTTTAGGAAAAATACAAGAAATTTATATAATTGTTGATTCAGTTTAGCCTAAGCAGTAATGCTTTTAAGAATATATTACTTAGCCGGGCGCGGTGGCTCACGCTTGTAATCCCAGCACTTAGGGAGGCTGAGACAGGAGAATCTTGAGTTCAAAGCCAGCCTCAGCAAGGGCGAGGCACTGAGCAACTCAGTGAGACCCTGTCTCTACATAAAACACAAAATAGGGCTGGGGATGTGGCTCAGGGGTCGAGTGCCCCTGAGTTCAATCCCCGGTACCAAAAAAAAAAAAAAGAATATATTACTTTATGGGTGGACATTGTGATAAATAATGTTGGAACATACTGAATTGAGGCAAATATAACATTTACTTCAACATCATCTTTATATTGATTCCATATTGATAATTCACTGATAATGATGTTTTTAAAAACATATTATTTTCTCTTTAAAGGTTCTTGTTTATGACAGATTTGGACAAGACATAATTTCTCCTCTGTTGTCTGTGAAGGAATTAAGAGATATGGGAATCACTCTTCATTTGTGAGTTTTACATATTTCTAATAATGACATTTATTTTCAGATAAAGTATAAAATATTTCTTTTGCCACCTTAAATTATTCAGAAACATTCACAGAGAAAAATAATACACAGTTACAGATTCTATGTACTATAGGAATAGTCCCCTTATATCTTCTTTTATTCAATCCTTATTTCTGATGTTAAAAATAATCCTCAGGGGCTGGGGCTGTGGCTCAGCGGTAGAGTGCTTGCCTCGTATGTGTGAGGCACTGGGTTCGATCCTCAGCACCACATAAAATAAATAAAGGTATTGTGTTCATCTATAACTAAATAAAATTTTATTTTTTAAAAAAATAATAATTCTCATTCCAAGGCTATACAATTTCAGAATTTAAATTTACTCTCTTGTATCCTCCTATAGATTTGGTTCATCATCTGCATGAAGGAAAAGAACTGGTAGTCTTAAGCTGTCTTCCAGCTCTAAAAGTATTCTATTCCTTTAATTTAAATGTGCCTTTTTTAAAAAATAAAATAGTATCTGAATTACTTTATCAGTAATATGAATAATTTACATGACAACATGAAGTAATAACTGTTAATCATCATAGAAGGCTGTGCTGTCTTAACTGTTAAGTTTGCTTAATTATATTGCTTCTGATATGTTTGATAAAAGTTAAACAAATTACATTACATGTTTGCCCAGTAGAACTTTGAAGAGAGGCTGTGTTCTACAATAGATACTAATACTATGGTGTATTAAGGAATCCATTTTTATGGTGTTCTAACCTATTTACATTTTGTTGTGTTCTATGGAAGTTATGACCACTTTTCACTTTATGATTTTATAATACATTGAAATGTAATCTTACTGAGAACAGGGTTTTAGATCTTCAGTGCATTCCATGTCAGAATCTAGTTTAATAAACTTAATTTTTTTCTATTAAAGTTAACAGATTATGGTGTTACATCAGTTGTACTTTTTTGTTGTTGTTTTTTCTTTTTTGCAGTACTAGGGATCAAATTCAGGACCTTGAGCTTGCTGGGCAAGCACTCTACCACTGAGCTGCACTGCCAGCCCCATATATATCACTTCCAAATATATACTTTTCACTTTTTTGTATTTCTTTGATTAGGAGTTGTATTATAATTGGCGGCTTGCATATTTAGCAGAATTTTCTTAATGTTATACAGAATATGTTTTAAAATCAATACCATCTTGTATTTGACAAGTTTTTTCTTTCATTTTTTATTAGATTTAAAACAAATTTGCTTTGGTGACACATTAATTCTCATGAACTAAACTGAAGTTTAGCTTGATGTTATTTTTGGAAATGATGGATTATTAATAAGCCTGGTTTTCTATTGGTATCTAACTAAGTATTTAACTCCTTTATTTTAGTAGTTAAAAAATTCAAGTTTAGATCACTTAATAGCAGAGCTATGGCCAGATTGCTTGTCCACTAATTCTGTGCGATTTGTTTATTGAATCATAATGACTCAGTAACAGTGGTGAATAGAAGTGAATCCTAGCTAGGTATTTCCTTAAGGGGTGACAGAATAGTCTGCCAGTTTGAGAGTCTAGGAATCAGTGCTGTTGCCATGAGAGCGTGGAAAGATTGCATTAGATACCATGGTAAACCTGTGAGCCTTAAATTCTTCTATGTTTTCTGGAAAATATTTCGTCAATTACTTTATCTTCTGCAAGCTAGTTTAGGTTGCTTTGTAGGAAACAGTAACCACAAGTTATAAAGTATGAAATGATGATTATAGCCTGTTAGACAACTGGGCAGTTGACATAAAAAGAAAGCAACCTATACCTGCCATCAAATGTTCATTCTCGCTATCAGTAGCAGCAGCTGGACTGATGGAAGAAGTTATTAAATGTAGATCCACTAGCACTATGTGAACTTACTTTCTTCTTGATTAAGGAAAGGTGACTGAAAAGGGGTGAATATTCTAGAAATAGAATGTTAGTCATATTTCCTGATATAAGCATGGTAAAAATCTTATAATGAAGAATAAAGAAATTTTGTGACTTGATACTAAGATATTTAAATAAAAATATTTCCCTGTTTAAAAAGAGAAAACTCTGTAGTATATAATTTGTGAGCTTCTTAGGTGGTCTCTCATGCATTCTCTTACAGAACAAAAAATACACAAAAATAAATTGGGTCTAGGGATATAACTCAGTGATAAAATGTATAGTTAGCATGCTTAAGGCCCAGGATTTGGTACCCAGCACCACATTTAAAAATAAAAGTAAGTTTTAAGGAAACATTCGTTTTCATTTTAAAAACATGTTTGATTTCATGTGTGGTTAATTTTTAATTTTTTTGCATTGCTTCTAAGGATTCCACCAGCTTTGTTTTCTCTTTTGGGTACAGCTACGCTTTTTCTTCCTACTCACAACCTCTGCCCCATATCTCTATGAAAAATAGGAATAAAATTGATTTTGAATGTGCTGTAGTTTTCATTTAAGAAGATTGGTGGTAGAAGAGAATGTCTGACCATAGAGATATTAAAAATAAGTTGAATGAAATAAAACAAATGAAAACTAATGAGAAATTAGAATCTTTCTTATGAATATTGTTAATACTAACTGCATGGACATTTTTTGTTTTTTAAGAATAAAGTTGGGTGAACTAACTGATTAAGAGCACCAAAAACTTTAAGAGAAATAGTCACTCTCCTTGAACTGGTGAACTAATAGTTTGAGAAGGTCTGTTCTAAACTATCTTTTTAAATAAGTGACTAAGAAAAAAGTGAGTTTTATAGTCTTTATGTCTTCCAGGCTTCTGCACTCTGATCGAGATCCTATTCCAGATGTTCCTGCAGTATACTTTGTAATGCCAACTGAAGAAAATATTGATAGAATGTGCCAGGTAATATGGGTTTTTATTTTACCTGACACTTGAATATTGAAACAGACATTTTTCAAAAAATATCTTGAATGTTACCCAGCTTTCCACTTTGATTTTTGAGACTGTCTTTGAATTTTAAATAGCTCAAAAGAATTTTTTTCTTTTGAGACTTAAGCTGAAGAAACATTTTATTAGTAGAGGCTGAATCTGGCCGTAAAAAACAAAGTCTAACTATATTACCTTTAAAAATAGAGTTTTGAGCCAGGCGCGGTGGCACATGCCCGTAATCCCAGCAGTTTAGGAGGCTGAGGCAGTAGGATAGTGAGTTCAAAGCCAGCCTCAGAAAAGCAGGGTGCTAAGCAACTCAGTGAGACCCTGTTTCTAAAGAAAATATAAAATAGGGCTGGGGATGTGGCTTAGTGGTCGAGTACCCCTGAGTTCAATCCCCAGAACCCTGCCTCCCCCAACTAGAAAAATAGAGTTTTAGCTGGTTGTGGTAGCTCAAGCCTGTATAATCCCAATGACTTGGGAGGCTGAGGCAGGAGGATTGCAAGTTTGAGGCCAGCCTCAGCAATTGAGTGAGGCCCCAAGCAACTTCATGAGACCCTGTCTCAAAAAATAAAAAGGGCTTGGGATGTGGCTCAGTAAAGCGCCCCTGGGTTAAATCCCCAGAACAAAAAATAAATAAAAATTAAAAAATAAGAGTTTTGATTTACTCATGTAGGAACTTTGAGAATAGGAAATGTAACCTCATGTAGAATTACTATAATGTAATTAAACACCTCACTCCTTCCATCTCTTTTAGTTTATTGGGGGTTTTTTTTCATCTTGCTTTTTGTTTCATGGATGTAAGATGGCAGTTGCAGCTGCAGACATCACATCTGTTCACAGCAAGAAGAAATGGTAAATGAACTATACTAACCTGTCTGTTCATTTAGATCAGGAAAGCTAAACCTTCCCCAAACTCCAAAAGACTTATTTAAGTCCAAGTGGAATTAGCTTCAAGATAGGCTTAATTAATATTTAGATGAATGTATTGCCACCCCAAAGAAAATTTGGATTTTTTAGCAAGGAAAAGGCGAAAAATAGATTTCAGACACTATAGCTAACAGTGTTTGCCACAAGTCACAACTTCTGTCCGTGTTACAAACTGTTGAATCAATTTGCTATATAAATTGTTAGTGAAGGCACATATTTTTGTTCATTGTAACTTTGTTACATGATACCCAGCTACCTCTTTTACCCTGTACCAACCCAACTGTGTCATTTTTTAAAGATGTATTACTTCAATCTCTTCATTCTTCCTTTTTTAAATAACAGCTTTTTTTTTTCTTTTGGTACCCAGGATTGAACTCATGGACACTTAACCATTGAACCACATCCCTAGCCCTCTTTTGTATTTTAGAGACAGGGTGTCACTGAGTTGCTTAACACCTCGCTAAGTTGCTGAGGCTGGCTTTGAACTCTTAATCCTCCTACCTCAAGCCTTCCGAGCCACTGAGATTACAGGCTTGCACCACCGCACCTGGCAGCTTAATACAATTACATGCCATACAGTTTACCCATTCAGTTTGTACAGATGTACAATTCAGTGGCTTTTAGAATATTTTTATCACCTCAAAAAGAAACTTTGGGGGCTGGGATTGTAGCCCAGTGCTAGAACACTTGCCCAGCATATGTGAGACACTGGGTTCAATCCTCAGTACCACTTAAAATTAATAAATAAGATATTGTATCCATCTATAACTAAAAATATTTTAAAAAGAAAAAAGAAACTTTGTACTTTTTATATCTCCTAACTCTGACCATCATCCCCTCCTGTCCCTAAGCTACATCTGTTTCTGTAGATAATGCATAGTCTGTCCATTGCATATGCATGGAATCATATAATATGCGATCTTTTGTGTCTGGCTTCTTTCTCTTAGCTTAATGTTTTCAGGGTTTATCCTTACTGCCATAGCATGTGTCGGTGCTTCATTCCCTTGTGTGGCCAAATGGCGTTCTGTTGTGTGGATGTGCCAGATTTTGTTATCCATTTACTAGTTAATGGGCATTTTATTTATTATTATTATTTTATTTATTTTATGGGCATTTTATTTAATGTGTTGTTTACACATTTTGGCTATTATGGGAATACTGTTGGAAACATTCGTGTATAAGTTTGTGTGTGGACATGTTTTTATTTTTCTTGTTTCTGTAAATATATGGAAATGAAATTGCTGGTTCAAATGATAATTCTGTATTTAGCCTTTTGAGAAAATAATGGACTATTTTCCAAAGTTGTAGCACCATTTTAAATTCTCAATAGCAGTATAAGGATTACAGTTTATCCAGATGTTTGCCAACACTTACTGACATTTTGATTATAACTATCTTCAAAGATCTGAAGAGGTGTCTCATTACAGTTGTAATTTACATTCCTGTGATTGATATTAAGCATCTTTTTATTTTATTTTTTAAATGAGGTACCAAGGATGCTTAACCACTGAGCCACATCCCCAGCCCTTTTTGTGTTTTATTTAGAGACAGGGTCTTGCTAAGTTACTTAGAGCTTCGCTAATTGCTGAGACTGGCTTTGAACCCTCCTGCCTCATCCTCCTAAGCAACTGGGATTACAGGCATACACCACTGTGCCTAGCTATTAAGCATCTTTTAACATGCTTCCCATTTGTGTATTTTTGGAGAAATGTCTATTCATATCCTTTACTCATTTTTTAATTGGGTTGTCTTTTTAATCATTGAGTTGTTAGACTTCATATGTTTTGGATTCTAGACCCTTATCACATATATGGTTTGTAAATATTTTCACCCATTCTGTGAATTGTCTTCACTCTCTTGATAGTGCCTTTGGTACACAAATTTTTAAATTTTGATGAAGGCTATTTTATGGATTTTTTTAGCTGCTTGTGCTTTTGGTGTCATATTTAAGAAACTGTTCCAAATTTCTGTGTTTTCTTTTCCAAGTTTTATAGTTTGGGCTCTTATATTTAGATCTTTAACCCATGTGGAATTAATTTTGTATAGTGTTTGGTGGGTGCCCAACTTCATTCTTTATCCTGTGGTCATCGAGTTGGCAAAACATCATTTGTTGAGGAAACTATTCTTTCATTGATGAATGGTTTTGGCAGTTGACAGTAGATTTATTTCTGGACTCTCAGTTCTGTGTCATTTATCTCTACATCTTTCCTTTTCCCTGTATCACATTATCGTAATCTCTCTTGCTTGGTGGCAAGTGTTGAAATAAGAAATTGTGTCTTCTTTGTATTTCCTTTTCAGGATTGTTTTGGCTTTTTTGAATCCTTGAATTTTCAAATGAATTTTAAGATTAGCTAATCAGTTTTACAACAAAGTCAGCCAGGTTCTAATATGGAATGCAGTGAATCTGTAGATCAACTGAAAGTATCACAGTCCTACTAATATTAAATTTTTTGACCTATGCACATGGAATATCTTTTCATTTAGATCTTTTTTACTTCCTTTTAATAATACTGTGTAGTGTTTAGAATATAGTTTCTGTATTTCTCTTGTTTATATCTTCATATGAATGCAATTGTTGTCTCAATTCCATTTTTAGTATTGTTTTTTGTAAGTATGTGGAAATCCAGTTGAGTTTTATATTTATTTTGCGTCCCTCAACCTTGCTGAACGTCTATGTCTTTTTGAAATGTGTCCATCATTCTTTATCCACTTTCTAATTTCTTTGCCCAGCCCTGGATTCAGCTAGTAGTTTAAGGAACTTTGGTTGCTTTCTGTAGAGAATGGTATTTAGAAATCAGGATCTGAGCTGACCTGCTCGTTGTGAGTAGAGTGCCAGTATTCTTAGGTCCTCTCAGAGGACAAAGCTAGAAAATACATACATACATGCACACATACACTTTTATGTCTGCATTTATTTTTATAACTCTTTAGGGCCTCACTAAATAGCTAAGGCTGGCTTTGAACTCACCATCCTCTTGTCTCAGCCTCCTGAGCAGGTGGGATTACAGCCATGTGCCACCATGCCCATAGCATTCTTTCTTGATGGTACCTGTTACAGTTGATGACATCTTAGATCTGAGGAAATAGTTACTTAGATATCTCAATCTAGAGTTTAAGAAGAGAGGTAAATTTGATTTAAGAATTTACATAACCTAAACTCCTCTACTTTTGAGAAGAAATTCTTCTGGAATTGGTAGAGTATGACATATCTGTGTGCAGTGAAGAACGTGTGTCATCTCACCAGGGCAATAGAAGGTTGTATCTGCCAAACATAGCAAACATTTTATTATGTTAGATATTTTTAGATATTTATTATGTTGGATATTTTTATAAAAAATATGGATAAGCCAAGCGCAGTGGCACATGCCTATAATCCTATCGACTCAGGAGGCTGAGGCAGGAAGATCACGAGTTCAAACTAGCCTCAGCAACTTAGTGAGTCCCTAAGCAACTCGGTGAGACGTTGTCTCTAAATAAAATATGGAAAAGGGCTGAGAATGTGGCTCAGTGGTTAAACATCTCTGGGTTCAATCCCTGGGAAGAAAAGAAAAATATGGATAGGCTATTTCAGAGCGATTTTTTATTTTGTTATTAATGGGATTTTGTTAATAATATATATTATAACTTTATTAAGACACCTTTTAGTAACCAAATACCTGATGCTTCTTCATAACTTTGTTCTTTTGAGATGTGCTTGTGTGTGTATTATTGTTTTATTAGAGATCAAAACCAAGGGTGTTTTTCCTTTTATTTTTTATTTTGAGACAGTCTTGCTAAGTTGATGAGGCTAGCCTTGAACTTGGGATTCTCATGCCTGTCTTCTGAGCTGCTATGATTACAGGCCACTTTAACTGGCTTGGAATAAATTTTTTGATTGTCATTTATATATTTTATCTTTTAAATAAGTATCATCCTCCAAAATCTTTTAGAGTATTTAAAAGAATTTTATTCATAGTCATCCTTTATACTGCCTTATAAGAATGAAGTGTTTTTTGTGTTTATAGGATCTTCGGAATCAGCTCTATGAATCATATTATTTAAATTTTATTTCTGCTATTTCAAGAAGTAAACTCGAAGATATTGCAAATGCAGCATTAGCAGCTAGTGCAGTAACACAAGTAGCCAAGGTAAAAGATTGGTGTTGATTGATGACATTTTGTTAATGTAAAATGTAGCCATGTTTTGAAAGCTGTTAATTGACATCGATGTCTTATATATAATGACCAGAACAACCTAAGAAATGTTTAGATGCAATGCTTTTAGAAAGAAATCTGATAATGTAAATTGTCTTTATCTTAAACTAGGCAAAATAAAGCAAACTAAAGGAACCTATTGTTCAGTGAATATAAAAGACTGAAATAAAAAGCAATTTTTGCTTTAGGGTAAGATTTGTATAGTCTAGCTTAATTTAGAAATAGTTTGAAATTGTGTTGTCATGAAGTATATTCAAACTACATTGACGTTTTTTCTAATCATCGTAGTTACCATATTATCACCAGATCTTTTCTCACTGAAGAAAGAGGCTCCAAAGAGGCTATGTGTTGTATTATAAGAAAAAAGGAATTCACAACAGGCCAGCAATTCTATATCATAGTGACTTTTATGAGATTCAGCTTTCAGTTATAAATGAATTTGTACGATATATTCCTGGTTTTATTCCTGTTGCATACTACACTTCTTGAATTTGAAGAATACATGAAAATTTTAGGGGACTATTTAGGACATAAAAGACTTAAGTATGCATTTTCCCCTAATAGATTTTTCATTCTGAGATTTAGATAGTCCACTACTGCTTCTTATTAGTTCTTTTTTTTCTTTTAGTTTTTATTTATTTTAATTTATTCTAATCATGACAGCAGAATGCCCATCAATTCATTGTGCACAAATGAGGCACAGTTTTTCACATCCCTGGTTGTACACAAAGTAGGATCACAACCATTTGTGCAATTGTACACGTGCCTAGGGTAATGATGTCCTTCTCATTCCATCAAATTTCCTGTCCCCATGCTTCCTCCCCTCTTCTCCCTCCCCTTTGGCTAATCTAAAGTTCCTCTACTCTTCCCACCCCCTCTGCCTTTATGGGTTAGCATCCACTTATCAGAGAAAACATTCTGCCTTTGGTTTTTTGAGATTGGCTTACTTTGCTTAGCATGATATTCTCTAACTCCATTTACCTGCAAATGCCATAATTTGTTCTCTTTTATTGCTGAGTAATATTCTGTTGTGTATATATACCACAGTTTCTTTATCAATTCATCTATTGAAGGGCATCTGGGTTGGTGCCACAGTTTGACTGTTGTGAATTGAGCTGCAATAAACATTGATGTGGCTGCATCACTATAGTGTGCAGTTTTGGGGGTTTTTTTTTGTACCGGGGATTGAACTCAGGGGTACTCAACCACTGAGCCACATCCCCAGCCCTATTTTGTGTTTTATGTAGAGACAGGATCTCACTGAGTTGCTTACTGCCTTGTCCTTGCTGCGGCTGGCTTTCAACTCACAATTCTCCTGTCTCAGCCTCCCAGAGTGCTGAGATTATAGGCGTGCACCACCACTTTTTTTAAGTCCTTTGGGTATAAATCAAGGAGTGGGATAGCTAGGTCAAATGGTGGTCTTATTAGTTCTTGAGACTTCTTAATATTTTTACTTAAAATTTCTCATGAAAAAAACAGGAGAGGTTATTAGCATAACTAAATTTAATACATTTCAAATCATTTTATTAATTTTTCTCTTTATTTGCACCTCCAAAGACCTGGCATAAATTTTCCACACTATATTTTTTTAAATTTGTGGTATAAAAACAATTACTGTGACTTTCTTAGGAAATTATGATTACAGTTAACATAAAAATTAAAATGTGCTTTTTCTTCAAAATTAATATCCATTCCCATCACAAGCACAGTTTAAATTTTTCTACTTAGTTTTCATTTCTGAAAATGTTACTCTCTTCCCTCATACTTACTGTCCAAAAGCTTGTTTTTGTTAATATTCTTAACTCCTCTTTATTTATTTACCCAATTAGATAATCTTTTGCAGTTTTTTATTTATTGAATGTAATTATGATGTTTTCCATTTTTAACCATTATTAGATTAAATCAAACTAAACTTTAAATTATGGCTCTATTGTAAACTAGATATATAAACCTTTTCTTTTGTTTTTAGGTTTTTGATCAGTATCTCAATTTTATTACCTTGGAAGACGATATGTTTGTATTATGTAATCAAAACAAGGAGCTTATTTCGTATCGTGGTATGTAAAAATAAGAATATTACAATTCATTTTGAACAAAGTAATGGTATAGTATAAGAAAATAAGTGAACATGTATATAGTTTACTTCAAAACCAGATTTATTTACAACAATGAGCTATTAAAAAAAGATTTAAAGCACAAAAAGGAAACAAGTCAAACTAAATTCTCTCACATATAAATATTTAATAAACTTGTTTTGTAAAGTCAGTGAAGTACCAGTTCTCTGACCTTTTAGGGATCCCCACAATAATTCACATGAATAGTTCATTCATGCCAAGTAAGACACTATTTTAATTCAGAATAAAGTTAATTGCCTCGTCTTTACCTTAGAATATGACACTTCACTTCTCCATACTTATAAAATACTAGCTCAGATGGTAAGCTCTCTGAGGGAAGACAACATGAATCTTTTGGTTTCATTAAGGTCTATAATATGCTTACTTTTCCAAATTGAACAAAGTCCCTTTTGCTGAATTCAGTGTGAGAAAATTTTTTTTATAGTGGTGGTTATTCACACAAGTCCACTTACAATTAACATGTTTAAAACCTAATATTTCTTAACCATTTAAGTTATAAAAATAGACACCTTTACTTTTTCCTTGATTAGTTAAATTGAACAAGCTAAAGTCTCCTAATCTGTCCTATTTAACAAGCTTAATCAGAAAACTTAGTTTTTTAAATTTTCTTAAACATTTTGCATTATATCAAGAAGTTCACTATATTTTCTTTTTAAAGTAATTCACATACCAGACAAGGCAAATTTATAAAATGATCAAGAAAAACTTGCCAAATATTTAAATAATTCTTTTGAAAAAACTAAACTTGTAATCTAAAATTCATTAAGCATTCAAATATTAATAAATTTAAATTTTCCTATACCTGTCATCTTTTAAAAAAAGATCACAAGTCTCAGTATAACCTAGGTTTTTAATTCCACCAGTATGTCAACAAAATTGACAAAGGGGCATTAAAGTAAGTTGGAAATCATAATCTAGAGCTTGTGATATATTAAATATTATTAGTTTTTACTTATTTTAATTTATAAATATTTAATATAACATTAATTTATATTAAATTAACAATAATTTAATATATTGTTAACGTTGATGGATAATATTGATATTGATTATTAATGGTTATTAATATGGTATATTTAATGATTATAATATATTAACAATAATATTAATATCAGTAATTATTCACCTGTTTTCTCAAAAAATGATAAAAACAATTATTTCAAAGTTATCATAAATCATTTATTTGTTGCTTAAGTTTTTTAAGTGTTTCATGAATAGGATAATGGAACATAATGGATTAATCACTAATTTAATCATATAGCTAATCACCCACTCAGTAATAATAGTAGTAGTAGTTACTTATTTTAGGTACTTTACAATATAAGCTCATTTACTCCTCAGAATAAGTTTGCAAGGTAGGTATTATTTCCATTTTCCAGAGGGGAAAAATGAGGCATAGCTATTTTAAAGAAAGCACCTTTACTTTTGGTTCAGGAAGTAGCAGGCAGTCTTGCTCCAAAGTTAGTTCTTTTAACCAGTATGTAATTGTTTGCCAAATTCTCTCAAGCATTGTTAAGTATTTTGACCAAAATTTTAAACAGATATTCCTAAACATAAACATATTAATGATCTTTTTAAATTCTTAACATTCTATGAATTGGTGACATATTTCTCCAATAAAGAAAGCAAATCTGTCCTCTCAAACTGAGGCTGAGAGAAGAAATATTATCTCAGACAAAGTAGCTTGTTATCTCAAGTTGGATTAAAGTATTTGTGATTTTTAAGGTTATTTCTCATTCTTAGGTATGGAGCGAGGGTTTAAGATCAGAGGGCTGAATGCAGTCTCTGTACCAGGCGATTGGCAGAATGAACCATAATTCATGTTCCCTGAAATCGTGAAATTCACATTGTATCCTTAGACCACCTCTTTCATCTTAGTTGGCTAGATGTCATTCTGCAGCATCTTAGTAACAGCACATTTTCTTCATCTGGATTCTGTATGTCTGATTGAATTCATTATTTTTATGTTCTCTGAGTGGACCATACTTTCTTTAGATACTTTGATATATCCAGTGGGATTCAGCTTTCCTCTAATGTTCATCACAAGTTATATCAAATGTTATATTTGTTTTTATGTTCAAAGTACTGGAAATTTTAAAATACTGTATAGCCAGACATGGTGGCACATGCCTGTAATCCCAGCGGCTGAGGCAAGAGAATCACAGATTCAAAGGCAGCCTCAGCAAATTTGCAAGGAGCTAAGCAACACAGTGAGACCTTGTCCCTAAATAAAATACAAAAAAACGGCTAGGATGTGGCTCAGTGGTTAAATGCCCCTAGGTTCAATCCCCGGTACCAAAATAAAATACTGTGTAAATAATATTTAGTTTATTCAGTCTTTCCACTGCTACTTTGTCAGGTAAAGGGTCTAGATATAGTGAGAAAGAGATAAGTAAAAGTAACTCAAGGTCTTTGACTGTCAAGGACATTCTTTGCAACAATTTTTCTTAGAGTATATTGCATCAGAACCCTTTAAGGTGCTTATCAAAATTAGTTTTCTTAGAATTACCTCACAGCTGTTGAATTGAACGCATGTAAAGAAAGGGCTAAGAATCTTTAACTTTTAAAAGTTTTCAGAGAATCTTTTTCTTCCTTTGTATTCCCAAGATGATGATTATACCTACAAAAAGTTGGGAATTATTTATGTTCAGTCTTGTAGATTAGAAAAGAAATACATTTAACTTACTAAAATACAAAGAAAATGATATGTGCCAACATTGTCCTTTTGTGGTAGTAATTGCTTAACAGGATATATAATTTCTTGAGGCCGTCTAGTTTTTATGAATAAAATTATGGAGTACAATATTAATTTTATTAGGTCTGGCAGAAATTCTGTACAGTTTATATGGTGAGAGGATTTTTTTTTACTGTTCTTCTGATATTAAGGTGGGTTGTTCTGTGTGTTTTGTTTTGGTTTTTTGAGGTAGTGTAATTTTTAATAGATACTTGCTCACTTAAAAAATGTTTATATCCAGTTGGGATTGTAGTGCTTACGTAGCATGCATGGAAGCCCTAGGTTCGATCTCAATACCTTAAAGAAGATGACAGCAAAAATTTTACTTGAGTGTTACAAGTGATATCAAACTGCATTTGAATTAGTTGAAGGGTTTAATAAAGATAACACAAATTTTGGTCATTTATTTTCTCCTTTTCCTGTGTCATTTTAGCCATTAATAGGCCAGATATCACAGACACAGAAATGGAAACTGTTATGGACACCATTGTTGACAGCCTCTTCTGCTTTTTTGTTACATTGGGTAAGTTTTCACATCTTTCTGGCTATTTCTTCAATGTAAATTAATTGTTTAACAACTCACTTTAGTCAACAACATTGTTATATGATCCTTTTCTCCTGTCTGAATCTCTAGAGGCTCTCCAGTTAGGGTACATTATATAAAAATATGATTCTTCTAATAACTTCATATTGTTATTCCTCTTGAATGGGCATTCAGCAGATGTTTTGAGTTGTCATGGTAAATGTGACTTTTTAATTCATTATTTAAATAGTTTGGTAACTTCATAAATGTGCCGCTAATTTTTTTTTTTTTTTTTTTT